>JAJEOU010000511.1:0-14687 GCA_021534815.1 Acrocephalus arundinaceus
GAGCCCTGGTGCCCTGAGGGGCAGGGAGGGAGCACAGCAGCAGGCTTGGGAAACAGAGGGGCCCGAGGGTCCTGGACTGCTCCACCTGTCTGGCAGACCCCATTGGACTGGCTGTGCTAAAGGCTGCTGAGCCCTGAGCTCTCAAGGCAGGTGGGCCCCGTACCTGTCACACGTTGGGGCACAGTGCAGGAGGGTCAGCACCACGTCAGCAGGTTGTTCTTCAGCCAGCCTCAGAATGGTAATGCGCAGCCTGGCATCCTCAGTGACATGAGACGCCAGTCTCTGGTGAATGTTCTTCACCATGGCTGGCACCTGCAGGAGACATGGGGAAGACTTGGAGCGCTGTTCAAGGGAGCAGCTTCCCCAGCTTCCCCCAAGAAATGCTTCCCTTCCCGCCACACCCTGCTGGCCTCAAAGACTGAGGTGGCCCAGTGGCTGTGGCCTGAGGGGGCACACGATCCTGGGAGGCCTTCAGCCCTGGCCCCAAGCTGCTTACCGACTGCTGAGCACTCTCCTTGAAAAACTCCATAGCGGGAGCATGAATCGCAGAGGGAATGAGCATGGCGTCAGTAGTTGCGATGCCTTGAGTCTCTCTGGTGTTGGTGTTTGTGATGGCCACGTCCTCAGACACTGCCATGTCAGTCTTTGCCCTGTCGTCATTCCTTGCAGTGTCAGAGTCTTCCAAGTACTCAGTCGAATCTGGGCTGACATCACGCTCTGCCTGGAGCTGGGTCAGCCCGGAGTCAGGCTCGGCTGTGCCCTCAGTTGCTGTGGTGCTGCTCTTTCTATGTCGAAGGGGCACAAGCTTCCGCAAGGCCTGCAGGAGAACAAAGGACAGGGAAGAGAGGCATGTTCCATGGAGTGTTCCAAGCGCGGTACTCAGCTGAGCAGGGACTGAAGGCCCAGCCCAGGTGGGGATGGCTGCAGGTACCTTCAGTGTCCTGCGGAAGCGGCCACGGGAGGGCTTCTGCTCTTGTGTCCCGTCCACAGCTGCATCTGGCAAAGGGCGAGCGCAGCCAGAGCTGAGAGGCTGCAGGAGAGGCCAGAGAACACAGCCCAGCCCTGCGCTCCCCAGGCAGGGACAGCTCCAGGATGCCCCAGGGGATGGAGCACAACTGCTGCAGGGGCAGCCTTGGCTCCTCTTCCATCCGGTCCATAGGTGGGATGGGAAGGGAAGGGATGGGATGGGATGGGATGGGATGGGATGGGATGGGAGGATGGGATGGGATGGGATGGGATGGGATGGGATGGGATGGATGGGATGGGATGGGATGGGATGGGATGGGATGGGATGGGATGGGATGGGATGGGATGGATGGATGGGATGGGATGGGATGGGATGGGATGGATGGGATGGGAGGATAGGATGGGGGTGAGGATGAGATATGGGACCAAGCTGGGTGCAGCCATCAGCCCTGTGGCCTGGCTCTGCCACTCACCATCCTTCAGTGGCTGGAACTGCTCCAGCTCTTCAGGCTGTGGTGCTGGAGCTGCTCCAGGGTCTTTATTCTTTTTCCGCCTGAACACTTTGAGCAGACCGAGAAATCTGCCCGCCATGCCAGCGTCTGTCCTCGAGGGCACCTTCAGACAGATGCCTCGGGAAAGCTCTGAGGCAACAAGTCGTGCAGTTGTGCCTCAAAGGCACCTGCAACAGAGAAGCCTCAGGAAGGCTGCAGGACAGCAAGCCCTGCACTCTTGAGGGCTCCTGCCACAATGACAGGAGACTCCTCGTAAAGGATTCAGGTGACCAAATCCCGCGGTCTGGCCTCGAGGGCACCGGCCGCAGGGATGGGAGATGTCTCGGGAAAGCTCCGAGTCACCAAGTCCCGCAGTCTGGCCGCGAGGTCAGCTGCAGGAGTAACACCTCGGAAAAGCTCCGGGTCAGACACAAATGAGTGGGCTGTGTGGGGGCTCCTCACAGCACCGCTCTGGCGCGTCCTGTCCCGTCGCGTGCACCGAGCACTGTGGCGTAGGCGCGTTGCCACCAGCACCTACGTCACCACACATCACCAAGGACACCCTGTTCCATTCCATTCCACGGTGACCATGCTGCACCATGTCACAAAGGGCCCTTGCACACACTGCCACCTGCCCTGGCACTGCCCCCACCCCACCCAAAGCGGCCCAGGTTGGAAGAAATCCCTCATCCCAAGTGTCTAAGACAGCCTGACAGGATCTTTAATGATTTGATGGCTCAAATCATCAGTAAACGCTGCCCTGCTCTGTGGGCCTGGGCAGCAGAAGGAGCCCCCAGGGCTGCTGACACAGTCGCAGCAGGAAAGGCACGGGGCCTTCCACAGAACCTGTCATGGCCTCCTTGGACATGACCCGCCTGGTGGCCATCCTAAAACCACGGGGTTGACAGAGACAAGGAAGGTGTGGGCCAGGGCACGATTGCTGCTCTGAGCCTGGGGCCGGGGAGCACTGAGATTAGCAGGTGTGGCCAAGTCCCCACTGAAGCAGACCTGCCACACCCCCAAGCCCTGGCAGCGCTGGTGCCTGTCTCCTGCCCCAGAGACCTGTGCCCACCAGGAGGCTTCTGTGCCAGAGGGCAGCTAAAGTGCACTGGGGGCTGTGGCTTCTTCTTGCATGTGGCTCTTGGCAGGAGCGCCTGGAGCAACTGCTGGCAACACCTGGTCTTTGTCAGAAGCTCTTACTCCATGTTGGGAATTATTTCTCATTGAAGTAATTTCCAAGCAGCACAAAATCACCTTCGCAGCAAAGGCACAGAAGAATCTGGCATTTAAGAGTCCTCACTTCAGGAAAGCTTTACTTCTGTGTTGCTCAACTCAAGTAGTTCCAAAAAGTTGCAAACGTCCCAAATTAATTGGGATGGTCTGAGAATGTGAAAGGCTTGGAAATTTTTTTCCCATCTCAAAGCAGCAGCTCATTTACCTTAACGTCATCCATTAGAGTCACCGACAAAAATAAAACTTAACGGAGGCAAAAGAAAGGGCCATTCTTGGTTTGCAAATGGTTTTTGATGAAGGGATGATAATATAAGAGGCAGTCCAGGAAATGTTTGGAGTGTATGGAGGACAACTCTTTGTCGCAGCTGGAGGTGAACCCACCAGGGGAGGGACTATGTTAGATCTGCTGTTTGCAAATAGAGATGGGCTGGTGGGAGATGCAGTGGTTGGAGGCCGCTTGGGGCACAGTGATCGTGAAATTGTAGAGTTCTCAATATTTGGTGAAATCAGGAGGAGCACCAGTAAGACTCTTGCACTGGACTTCCAGAGGGCAGACTTTGGCCTATTTAGGAGATTTATTCAGAGCATTCCTTGGGAAGCAGCTCTTAAAAACAAAGGAGTTCAGGAAAGGTGGGCATGCCTCAAAGCAGAGATCTTGAGGACACAGGGACAGACTGTCCCTGTGTGCTGAAAGATAAGTTGATGGGGTAAATGTCCAGCCTGGATGGGCCAGGAGGTCTTGCAGGAACTTAGGAATAAAAAGAGGATATATCATCTTTGGAAGAGTGTCAGGTCTCTCCAGAGTATTTAGGAGGGCTGCTAGGGCATGTAGGAAAAAAAATTAGGGAGGCCAAAGCTCAGTTTAAACTTAGAATGGCGGCTGCTGTACAGGATAATAAAAAATGTTTTTACAAATATATTAATGGTAAAAGGAAGGTAAAACCAACCTTGTTCTTTATTGGACGAGGGAGGGAACTTAGTAACTACAGATGAGGAGAAGGCAGAAGTGCTTAATGCCTACTTTGCCTCAGTTTTTAGTGGGAAGACAACTTGCCTTCATGACGACTGTCCCTCTTGGGTTGGTAGATGATGTCAGGGAACAGAATGGTCCCTCTGTTATCCAGGAGGAGGCAGTCAGAGAACTGCTGAAATACTTGGATATCCATAAATCACGGGACCAGATGGGATCCATCCCAGGGTATTGAGGGAGCTGGCAGATGAGCTTGCAAGCCACTCTCCATCATTTACCATCAGTCCTGGCTCACTGGTGAGGTTCCGGATGACTGGAAGCTGGCCAATGTGACACCCACTCACAAAAAGAGTGCAAAGGAGGATCCTGGTAATTACAGACCAGTCAGCCTGACCTCAATACCTGGCAGAATAATGGAACAGTTTATATTGAGTGTCATCACACAAAATTTACAGGATGACCAGGGTATTAGACCCAGCCAGCATGGGTTTAGGAGGGGTAGGTCGTGTTTGACCAACCTGATTTCCTTTTATGACCAGGTGACCCGCCTGGTGGATGCACGGAAGGCTGTGGATGTTGTTTATTTGGACTTCAGCAAGGCCTTTGACACTGTCTCCCACAGCATACTCCTGGCAGCCCGTGGCTTGGACAGGAGCACTCTGTACTGGGTTAGGAACTGGCTGGATGGCTGGACCCAGAGAGTGGTGGTGAATGGTGCTGCATCCAGATGGGGGGCCAGTCACCAGTGGTGTTCCTCAGGGGTCTGTGCTGGGGCCAGCTCTGTTCAATATTTTGTTGATGACATGGATGAGGGTATTGAATCTTTCATTAGTAAATTTGCAGATGACACTAAGCTGGGAGCATGTGTCGATCTGTTGGAAAGATGGAGGGCTTTGCAGAGAGACCTGGATCGGTTGGATGGATGGGCAGAGTCCAATAGGATAAAGCTTAACAAATCCAAGTGCCGAGTCCTGCACTTTGGCCACAATACCCTCTGCAACGTTATAGACTGGGGACAGTGTGGCTGGACAGTGTTCAGGCAGAAAGGGACTGGGGGTTCTGGTCGACAGCCAGCTGAACGTGACCCAGCAGTATGCCCTGGTGGCAAGAGGCAACGGCATCCTGGCCTGTATCAGGAATGGTGTGGCAGCAGGAGCAGGGAGGTCATTCTTTTTTTCCCTGTATCGGCATGATGAGGCAACCTTGAGTATTGCGTCCGTTCTGGGCCTCAGTTCAGGAAGAAATTGAGATGCTTGAGCAATCCAGAGGAGGGCAACGAGGCTGCTGAGGGGCTTGGAACACAAGCCCTGTGAGGAAAGACTGTGGGAGCTGGGGTTGTTTAGCCTGGAGAAAAGGAGACTCAGAGGTGACCTTATCTCTACAACTTCCTGAAGGGTGGTTGTAGTCAGCTGGGGGTTGGTCTCTTTCTCCAGGCAACAACGGACCAGAAGGAGAGGACACAGTCTCAAGCTGCATCAAGGGAAGTCTAGATTAGATCTTAGAAAAAAGTTTTTCACAGAAGGAGTGATTAAGTACTGGAATGGTCTGCCCGGGAGGTGGTGGAGTCACCATCCCTGGATGTGTTTAAAAAAAGACTGGATGCGGCACTCGGTGCCATGGTCTAGTTGAGGTGTTGGAGCATGGGTTGGACTCGATGATCTTGGAAGTCTCTTCCATCTTGAAATTCTGTGATTCTGTGAATATCCTAATTCTGTTAAGGAATAAGAGCTCTCAAGGAATGCCAGTCCATTCAGTGTTACAAAAGTAACCCAAAGAAGAGTAGATTGCAAAAAGGCTAATCTCCCCCCCCCCAGATATCTCAGTGGCCAGTAAGTACAGCTTCCCTCTTCTTTTCTGCAGAGAGAACCAGGAATCACTAACAGAAAAAGTCACAGATATTCCTTCTGCCTTTCCATAACAAGCTGTGCCAACCAGATGCTGCCTTCAACTGATCAATTCCAGCTTTGACCTCTCACCTTCCAGACACTCTTTCCCCACACGCCCACCAACACCAACCTCTCCAAAGACCCACACAGGAGCCCTCAACACCCCACCAGGACCCCCAGATGTCCCTATCCCTCCACAGTTTTCCCACCCTCCAGCGACCCCCTGGTTCTGTGCATGTGCCGTGGGATGGCACTCAGCAGGGTCTGCTCCAAGGCCTTCCCGGGTAGCAAGCTCAGGCTGCCAGGCATAGGATTCCTGGATCATCCTTCCCACTAACACTTCCTGTGCCCAGCCGTTACATTTGCACATTTGAGCTTGGACTTCTCCACTTAACCAGGACTGCTGGTAAAGGATTGAGAGCACCCCTGGCAAGCTCTTTGTCCAGCTCCCTCTTTTGTCTCGGAGGATGTAGAACACTCCACAGGAAGGCAACTGGTGCCCCAAGGAGTGGGTGGCATCAAGCAGCTCTGGGAGGACCCCTCAGGACTCTCATATCCTGAGGGAACACCGTTGGACTTGACCTGTAGGTACCTACGCAAAAGCTTAAGATGAGCTGCCTCAGCTTCCAGGACCTCTCATGGCCAGCATCCTGATGCAGATGCAGGACTGCTGCGAGGCACTGCTGGGACCCAGCAGGACAGCACCGGCTGTCTGGGTGTCCCTGTAGTAGCCCCTCACACCGCCAGGGTCATCCCGAGAGCAGACACATGCTCACGTGTCAGCAGAGGAGCACGGAGCACTTGGCTCCTCCCAGGGTATCGCAGCTGGGCTTGCTCCACAACATGCCTCATTTTAAGGCCTGCTAATGCCCAGCTGCCAGAAATCCTACCTTGTTCTCTCCAAGATGCACAGGAGAGGCTAAGGAGCAGGACACCTTGGAAGGCCAACCTTCCTTTTCTGAGGCCAAGGCCACACCAAGATCAGCCAAGACTCTCAGCACTGCCTGGCCCACACAGCCAGTTCCATGCTGGCCCAGGGCCGGGCAGCTTCCACAAGCAAGAGGCAAATGCTATTGCCAGGATTTGAAACACATCAGGCGGGCAAGTTGTGAAAGTGTGTGCGTAAAGGCTTTTTAATTCACAGCTCTCAAAGGGAGCTTTGGGGCTCGCAGCTGGACAGAGCTGCTCCTGCTCACTCCTCTGTCCAAAGAGGGATACACACCCTGCTGCAGGTGCTTGGGTTTGCTCTGCAGGTCCAGGCGCATGCCAAACCTGCTCCTCACAGCCTTCTCCCTTCCCCTGCCCCTCTGCCAAGTGCAACGGGCCACAAGGACTGCAAGGACCAAAGAGAGCTAAAGGGGACGGTTGCACCTACCTCACTGGGAGCTCCTTGGGAAGCACTTTCCTTGGGAAGCAAGCCCTTTCCTCCAAAGCCGTTTCCCCAAATGTGTAGCTTTGCTGGGGATACAACACACTCCTAAGAAACCCTGGCAAGGCTGAATTTCTTCTGGTCCTTTCAGAACAGGCACTCCAGCTCTGGTGCGAATTCACCCAAGGGTGTTTCCAGGTGGAGGTTCAGGTGTGCAGCCCAGGCCCTCTACAAACACAAGCTGCCTGCTGCTTCTTCACCTGCCTCAACTCCTGCCTGTGGTCACGGTAGCAAACCAGCCTGTTCCTGGCCAGAGACCAGGCCCTGTTTCCTCAGGACGATCTTGCCAGCACCTTCCAGGACTCTCTGCTGTGCATGCAGCACTTCTCATGCCGCTTTGAACAGGCTTTGGAACACAGAGCACAGCCTGGCTGGCTCTGCCCAGCACACCCCAAACACAGGCGAAGGAAGGAGGAGCAGGGGCTGCTTTGCAGCCGTGCAACCAAGAGAAACTGGAAGGTGCCCTCCCTCTGCTCTCACTTGGTTGGCTTTCTGGCTGGGTCTGAGGCGGGGTGGCGATTCCTCCGTTGTGGCGACCACAACCGCACCCGGGATCCCGGCACTGCCGGGCAGCGCTCTGGACACTGACACGGTGCCATGTCTGAGTGTCGGCCGCTGTGCTGCTGCTTCGTTTGCTCTTAGGCGCACTCAAAGCTCCCTCTTAAGCCCAGATAGTCTCTGGTTCTGCCCGCTTCCTGATGCTGTGTAGGGATGGAGCACTGCTGTGCTTTCAGGAAGCTATTCTTGAAAACTTGCAGCATTCCAAGCTCCTTTGCCCTCCGTGGACACTCGCCATGCAATCCCTCATAGCTGGGTTCAGAGCACACTCAAGCTGGATCTTCTAAATCCAGGACCTTCAGGGTACTCAGCAAGACCTTTAGCACTACAGTCTTGTGGAACTGGACCTTCAGCACAGGGACCTTTCAGCTGATCTGCCCTTCTTCCTCTATGTCTGTGCACAAAACACAGCGCAGAGAGAGCACGGGAGGAGGGGCTGTGTGTCCCAGGGCTCTGGATTTACATTGCTTCAGCTCCACAGAGATGCAGATAAAGTGAACAAGACCACTGTTTATTTGTAGAAGGGAAACAAAGGAATGAGCTGAGAGGGAACAAAGGGGATGGGCATGGTGTCAGGGGCTGAAGAGATGAGCTGTCAAAATGGAGGAATAGTGGAGGGGAAAAGAGGTGTGGCAGGTAGGGAGAGGCTGAAGCACATGAGCTCCCACAGGCTCTGCTGTGCAAATCATCAGCTGCGCCTGGAGCTCCAGCTGGTCTCCTCTGGTCTCCAGGCAGTCTCATCTTCTGCCGTACTTGGAGATCTGTAAGGGCACCAGTTCTTCTGAGCTGGCCAGTGATCGTAGTTCTGCAGCTCGCCCCTCAAGGTCAGTTGAACAAATGGTTTATCATAGAGGGGCTGTCGCTTCTCTCAGGGCCTGAAGAGCTGGAAGAGACAGGAGCAGAGCACGATCAGAGCCCGGATCTGCGGGAATCCAAGGAGACCCTCCGCGAGGGCCATCCCACCCAGTCTCACCACGGCCACGAGAGAGAGGAGGAGCCAACGGGAATGGTCGCAAGGTGCTGGCCACGAATCGCCCCGCCCGCGTCCTGAACTCTCTCTGTACGCTCTGCCCGCGCCACCCTGTCCACACGGGGAGCAAAGCCGTCCGCAAGCGGGGCAGGGAATGCAGCTCCTGCCCAGGCATTGCGTCTCCCATGGCAGCCCCCACTGCCAGCCCGCTGCTCTCACTCACCTTCACTGAGGGCCTGGAGCTCTCCCTTCTGGCCCATGAGGAACACCCCGGCGATCCCTGGGAAACAGGCCTGTCACAGCCCAGCGGCACAGCTCCCTCCCAGCGGCGCTGCCAGCCCTTGTGGCCGCCACACGCCCTCCTGTCCCGCAGGGCTCAGCCCCGGGCCCCGGCCGCATCCTGACGCCTGAGGGCCGGCTGCGAGAGGGCAGCAGCAGCCCCGAGGGCAGGCGCGGCTCCACGGTGCGGGTGCGGATGCCGCTGCCGGGGCTGAGCTGCGACGGGGCGGGGAGGGACCCCGGGGCTCATGGCTCACCGATGACCCTGATGGCTGCCTGTCGCAGGGGCTCCTGTGGGCTCTCCACGTAGGGCAGGGTGCGGCGCAGGTGCTCGGCCGCTCGGCTCTCGTCCTCTACCAGCTGGAGAGAGCGGCAGGAGGGAAGGTTTGGCGCGGGCTCAGCCCCTCGGCCGGGCGCTCCCTGTGCCCAGCCCCGGCCTGCCCTTCCCACACAGCCCTGATGCCCAGCCGGCAGTCGCTGGCGCCGGCGTCTGGAGGGGCCAGAGGGCCGGGTGCTGCCCGGGGAGCCGCGGTGCCGCCCAATCCCGCTGCCCCACTGGGCCGGGGCTCTGTTGGTGCCCGGCTCGGGGCCACAGGAGCCTGGAGAAGAGCCCTCACAGCCCAGGAAAGCCAGCCCAGGGTGTGTTGAGCACAGGCTGGCGCCCCCGGGTGCAGCACTGGGCAGGGGCCACAGCTGCCAGCCCCACACACTCAGCACCGCGGTCAGGGGGCTTCCCCAGGCTGAGGATTTGGCTTCTCCAGGCCGTCCTTACCAGGCACTCGGCGAACTTCAGCAGCTTCTCCTTCAGCAGCACCTGCTGGAGATTGCTTCTCTTCAGGAACACGGCTGCCCAATGCAGCGTTTCCCGAGAGGCCTGGAGAGCAGCAGAGACAGGAGATGGCAGCGCAGCCCAGGGCACAGGACCTGCGTCCCAGTGCCAAGGCCAGGAGGAGGCTGCAACCCGGAAGGTGCCCGGGCAGGAGGCAGCCCAGCCCCTCTCAGGGATGCACCAGCATCACACAAAACCTCACCTTCGCCACGCGCCAGTTCACCTCGTGGCAGTGTAAGAAGAGTGGGAGCAGGCTCTGGCTCACTGTTCTTTTCAGGAGCTTTTTTCCCTCCTCCACTACCAAGCGCATAACCTTTTGGAAAAGCTCAATGGCGAGCAGCTGCACATGGCTGTTGTCCTGAAGGAAAGGAAGCGGAAAAGACCTCAGCACCAACTTCTCCAGCCCAGCTGGGCAAAAGCCTAAAAATCCACAGGGCACAAAGTTTCTGGGCAGCAGACAGTGCCCGCGGTACAGAGGCTTACGTTTCTAAAGAGTGACAGGAGTAGGTCAGCTAGCTTCAGGGCGATGGTGCTGCCTATTGCGATGTCATTGTTCTGGAGCACATTCGTGAGCACGGAGAGGGACATGCTGACCACTTCTCCATCGGCATCACTCAGCAGCTCCAGAATGCTCTGAGACAGGCTGAGTAAACGTCTGGCCTGTGTGGAACGCAAGGCTGTACTGGGAAGCCATCAACAGCTGCACTGCCAACACCTCTCCCCCTGGCACTGGAACCCCACCCTGCTGCTGCAGGGCCCAGAGGCCAAAGGCCTGTTCCAAAGCATCTGAGCAGCAGAACCAGGAGGCAGGAGAGCTGGGAGCAGCTGCCTCAAGCTCCTGAAGCCCAGCCAGCCCAAGGGGCTGCTTTCCCCAGCGCAGCTTTGGCCGCTGCCCCCTTCTCACCATCAAGGGATCCTTGCTGAGCAGCACAAGGCCTCTGAGAGCCAGGCGACGCCTCTGCCTGCACTTGCCCCGCAGGTGCCTTGACATGACTTCCAGGACAGTGTCTGCACATTCACTCAAGTCCAGGCACTTGAGGACCTGAAAGGCACATGGCAGTGACAGGGGACCCAAAGGGCAGGAGCCCAGAACCACACAAGGCTGGGCCCAGGTAGCAGCACAGGGCTCGGGCAGTGGCCCAGGCCACTGCGGCTACGAGAGGGCAGAGAGCTGGGAACAGAGCTCAGCAAGGCAGCACTGGCTCACCTCCACAAGAAATGCCAGGAAGGGCAGATCCCAGCGTGGCTCCTCCCTGCTTAGAAGCTGGAGTAGGTAGAATGCGATGTGGGAGCACATGAGGCCCAAGTCACGACGCATCTCCCTGCCAGGGACAAAAAAGGCGCCAAGACCCTGAGCTGGGCGGGGGGACAAAGCTCTCCCAGGACTGACTCACAGAGGTCTGGTCTTTCCCCAGCATCCCTGGAGGGGATGTGGGTGCTTTGGGAGGCGGCCGCTTCTGGGCACGCTCCTCTCCCAGCCTTTTCCAGCCTGCTTGGCCGTCCCTCGGTGACGAGGCCCTCAGGCCCATGACCACAGGGACTGTGTGGGGCACCTCGGGCACAGGGCACAAATGTGGGAGAGAAGAGGGTCTCACCTGGCCAGCAGACCCACGGCATAGTGCTGGGTGTCGGCGCAGAGCAGAGTTTCCCAGCCATGCTTGCTCTCCATAGCGATCAGCTCTTTGTCACACCACAGTTGGCTGAGCAGAGCCCTCATGGTCTGCACCGCAAACCTGTGTGCAGAGCAAAGCCCAGGTCGCACCGGGAGCACTGGCGCTGGCGACAAGGACATTAAAAAGACAGGAGGACTGGGACCTGTTGGGGTGGCTGGGAAGGTGGTGATCCTCCTGGCATGCTCTCCAGAAATCACCAACTTCTTTGTGCATCTCCTGTGTGGTGATGACAATGTGGAGAGTAGAGCCACAAACAGGCGGGCTGAATAAAGGAGCATTGCCTGGTGGCACTCAGGCCCCTGGACAATCACCCACAGCACCAGAGTTGCCTGCAAAAGAAGCAGCCAGAGGCAGAGCTCAGTGCTAAGATGCCCGTGTGGCAGGGCCTGTGGTGAGATGCAGGGGGAGCAGGGGGCCTGGTGCCCCCTAAACCCAGCCCTAGGCCAACGCCTAAGGCAAGGAGAGGATGGAGAGGGGACCGGGCAGCGAGCAGAGGCCAGTTCTAGAAACTCACTGCCAGGGCAAAAACATCCTTCTTGTTCCCATCGGAGGTGAATGTTCTGTGCAGAGGCCAATCCTCCATCACGCTGAGCAGTGTTGGCAGTACCTTCTCCACTGTCACATCTGACGAGCTATGGCTCTCCACATCATTGCAGCAGCTCTATGGGATCAGAGCTCTGTGTCAGGGGTGTCTCAGTCACAGTCCCATGCCCTGTGCAGCTGTGGAGACCCAGGTGACAGAGCCCTGGTGCCCTGAGGGGCAGGGAGGGAGCACAAGCAGCAGGCTTGGGAAACAGAGGGGCCCCGAGGGTCCTGGACTGCTCCACCTGTCTGGCAGACCCCATTGGACTGGCTGTGCTAAAGGCTGCTGAGCCCTGAGCTCTCAAGGCAGGTGGGCCCCGTACCTGTCACACGTTGGGGCACAGTGCAGGAGGGTCAGCACCACGTCAGCAGGTTGTTCTTCAGCCAGCCTCAGAATGGTAATGCGCAGCCTGGCATCCTCAGTGACATGAGACGCCAGTCTCTGGTGAATGTTCTTCACCATGGCTGGCACCTGCAGGAGACATGGGGAAGACTTGGAGCGCTGTTCAAGGGAGCAGCTTCCCCAGCTTCCCCCAAGAAATGCTTCCCTTCCCGCCACACCCTGCTGGCCTCAAAGACTGAGGTGGCCCAGTGGCTGTGCCTGAGGGGGCACACGATCCTGGGAGGCCTTCAGCCCTGGCCCCAAGCTGCTTACCGACTGCTGAGCACTCTCCTTGAAAAACTCCATAGCGGGAGCATGAATCGCAGAGGGAATGAGCATGGCGTCAGTAGTTGCGATGCCCTTGAGTCTCTCTGGTGTTGGTGTTTGTGATGGCCACGTCCTCAGACACTGCCATGTCAGTCTTTGCCCTGTCGTCATTCCTTGCAGTGTCAGAGTCTTCCAAGTACTCAGTCGAATCTGGGCTGACATCACGCTCTGCCTGGAGCTGGGTCAGCCCGGAGTCAGGCTCGGCTGTGCCCTCAGTTGCTGTGGTGCTGCTCTTTCTATGTCGAAGGGGCACAAGCTTCCGCAAGGCCTGCAGGAGAACAAAGGACAGGGAAGAGAGGCATGTTCCATGGAGTGTTCCAAGCGCGGTACTCAGCTGAGCAGGGACTGAAGGCCCAGCCCAGGTGGGGATGGCTGCAGGTACCTTCAGTGTCCTGCGGAAGCGGCCACGGGAGGGCTTCTGCTCTTGTGTCCCGTCCACAGCTGCATCTGGCAAAGGGCGAGCGCAGCCAGAGCTGAGAGGCTGCAGGAGAGGCCAGAGAACACAGCCCAGCCCTGCGCTCCCCAGGCAGGGACAGCTCCAGGATGCCCCAGGGGATGGAGCACAACTGCTGCAGGGGCAGCCTTGGCTCCTCTTCCATCCGGTCCATAGGTGGGATGGGAAGGGAAGGGATGGGATGGGATGGGATGGGATGGGATGGGATGGGATGGGATGGGATGGGATGGGAATGGGATGGATGGGATGGGATGGGATGGGATGGGATGGGATGGGATGGGATGGGATGGAATGGGATGGGATGGGATGGGATAGGATGGGATGGGGGTGAGGATGAGATATGGGACCAAGCTGGGTGCAGCCATCAGCCCTGTGGCCTGGCTCTGCCACTCACCATCCTTCAGTGGCTGGAACTGCTCCAGCTCTTCAGGCTGTGGTGCTGGAGCTGCTCCAGGGTCTTTATTCTTTTTCCGCCTGAACACTTTGAGCAGACCGAGAAATCTGCCCGCCATGCCAGCGTCTGTCCTCGAGGGCACCTTCAGACAGATGCCTCGGGAAAGCTCTGAGGCAACAAGTCGTGCAGTTGTGCCTCAAAGGCACCTGCAACAGAGAAGCCTCAGGAAGGCTGCAGGACAGCAAGCCCTGCACTCTTGAGGGCTCCTGCCACAATGACAGGAGACTCCTCGTAAAGGATTCAGGTGACCAAATCCCGCGGTCTGGCCTCGAGGGCACCGGCCGCAGGGATGGGAGATGTCTCGGGAAAGCTCCGAGTCACCAAGTCCCGCAGTCTGGCCGCGAGGTCAGCTGCAGGAGTAACACCTCGGAAAAGCTCCGGGTCAGACACAAATGAGTGGGCTGTGTGGGGGCTCCTCACAGCACCGCTCTGGCGCGTCCTGTCCCGTCGCGTGCACCGAGCACTGTGGCGTAGGCGCGTTGCCACCAGCACCTACGTCACCACACATCACCAAGGACACCCTGTTCCATTCCATTCCACGGTGACCATGCTGCACCATGTCACAAAGGGCCCTTGCACACACTGCCACCTGCCCTGGCACTGCCCCCACCCCACCCAAAGCGGCCCAGGTTGGAAGAAATCCCTCATCCCAAGTGTCTAAGACAGCCTGACAGGATCTTTAATGATTTGATGGCTCAAATCATCAGTAAACGCTGCCCTGCTCTGTGGGCTCTGGGCAGCAGAAGGAGCCCCCAGGGCTGCTGACACAGTCGCAGCAGGAAAGGCACGGGGCCTTCCACAGAACCTGTCATGGCCTCCTTGGGACATGACCCGCCTGGTGGCCATCCTAAAACCACGGGTGTGACAGAGACAAGGAAGGTGTGGGCCAGGGCACGATTGCTGCTCTGAGCCCTGGGGCCGGGGAGCACTGAGATTAGCAGGTGTGGCCAAGTCCCCACTGAAGCAGACCTGCCACCCCCAAGCCCTGGCAGCGCTGGTGCCTGTCTCCTGCCCCAGAGACCTGTGCCCACCAGGAGGCTTCTGTGCCAGAGGGCAGCTAAAGTGCACTGGGGGCTGTGCTTCTTCTTGCATGTGGCTCTTGGCAGGAGCGCCTGGAGCAACTGCTGGCAACACCTGGTCTTTGTCAGAAGCTGCTGGCAACACCTGGTCTTTGTCAGAAGCTCTTTCCTCTTCTCAAGTTTTA
>JAJEOU010001397.1:0-96761 GCA_021534815.1 Acrocephalus arundinaceus
CGGATGAATCATAAATCCGGAGGCTCGGATAGGGCTGGAGCTCAATCGGGAGAGCTCGCCGCCAGCCAAACCCAGCCACCGCGTGCCGGCCCCAAAACCGCCCTCTTTCCCAAAAAAAATGAAATTCCCCTCGGATTCCAACGGCAGGTGGGGGGAGGATTCTGGACATGGGGAAGGGGTCCAGCTCGGACCACCCCGCGAGCTGTGGTGGGTGGCCCTGGGGGGACACATGGGGGGGCCCTGGGGGTGGTACAGGGGTTTTTCTGCCAAAATTCGGGGTTTTACACCCAAAA
This sequence comes from Acrocephalus arundinaceus, assembly GCA_021534815.1. Lineage (NCBI taxonomy): Eukaryota > Metazoa > Chordata > Aves > Passeriformes > Sylviidae > Acrocephalus > Acrocephalus arundinaceus. Next base: position 294 of record JAJEOU010001397.1, read on the forward strand.
ATGGGGTTTTTTCTGCCAAAATGGGGTTTTTCCAAATGGGTGCTTTTCCACCAAAAGTGACATTTATTCTACTAAATGGGGTTTTACCACGCAAAAATGGGGTTTTTTTCTGCCAAAATGGGGTTTTTCCCAAATGGGCGCTTTCCACCAAATAACGACGTTTTTCTCTACTAAAATGGGGTTTTTTCCACCAAAATGGGGTTTTTCACCAACTGGGGGTTTTTCCCAAAAATGGGGCTTTCCCAACCAAAATGACATTTTTCTACTAAAATGGGTTTTTTACACAAATGGGGTATTTTTCTGCCAAAATGGGCGTTTTCCCAAAATGGGGCTTTCCCACGCAGAAAGACGTTTTTCTACTAAAATGGGGTTTTACACCAAAATGGGTTTCTTTTCCACTAAAATGGGACTTCTTTCCCAAAATGGGCTAATTCCACTAAATGGGTTTTTTCCTACTACAGATGGGGCCTTTTTCCACCAAATAGGGTATTACTCATAAATGGGCGTAATTCCATCTAAAATGGGGTTCTTCCACCTAAAACTGGGGTTTTCCCTAAAATGGGGTTTTTCTGCAGAAATAGGGGTTTTTCTTCCAAATTGAGGCTTTTCTGCAAGAATGGGGCTTTTTTCACAAAAATGAGGGTTTCCACTAAGAATCGGGCAGTTTTTCCACTAAAGAATGGGTTTTTCCCAAAATGGGGCTTTTCCCCACCAAAATGGTCTTTTTTCTGCTAAAATGGGGTTATTTGCTAAAATGGGGGATTCGTTCCCACCAAAAAATGAGGTTTTCACCTAAATGGGCTTTCCGCAACATGTTGATTTTCCCACCAATGGGTTTTTTCTGAAATGGGTTATTTCCACTAAAACCGGGTTTTCACAAAATGGGCTTTTTCCGCAGAAAAAGGGGGTCATTCTGCAAATGGCGTGTTTTCCCAATGGAGTTTTCCACCAAAATGGGATTTCCACCAAATGGGTGTTGTTCCACCAAGTGGTTTTTTCCACCAAAATGGGGCTTCCACTAAAATGGGCTTTTCCACCAAAATGGGGCTTTTCTTGCCAAAATGGGGTTATTTTGCCAAAGATAGGGTTTTTCCACCAAATGGCTTATTCCACTGAAACTGGAGTTTTCCCACCAAGAGGGGGCTTTTCCAACAGAAAAGGGGGTTGTTTCCTGCCAAAATTGGGGGTTTTCCTCCCAAATGGGTCTTTTCCTCCAACATGGGGTTCTTTTTTTCCAACCAAAAATGGGGTTATTCCACCAAAATGGGGCTTTTCACAAAATGGGATTTTTTCCACAAAATGGATTTTCCCACCAAATTGGGGTTTGTTCCACAAAATGGGTCTTTTCCTCCAAAATGTCTTTCTCCACCATAATGGGCTTTTCCACATAATGGGCTTTTCCATCAAAAATGGGATTCTACCAAGAATGGGGGTTTGTCCACAAACTGGGGTTTCCAGAAAATCGGGTTATTCACCAATAGGGTTACTCACCCAAAATGGGGTTATTCCACAAAATGGGATTTTCCACCAAAATGGGCTATTCCTCATAATGGGGTTATTCCCACTAAAATGGGATTTTCAACAAATATGGGCTTTTTCGGCCAAAACGTTTTTTCCACCAAATGGGGTTTCCAGGTTTTCCTGCAGGAAATCCACCCCACTTTGGGATTTGTGTTTCTCCATCGCCTGGTGCTCGGTTTGTGGTTTCGGATGTGCAGGGATTCCCAACGTCCCAAACATCAGCTCCATCGCCTCTGGTGGCTTCCGTGGCTTCACTTCCCTGTCCCTTCGTGCCATGCGCGGGGTCACTCGGGGGGTCACTCTGTGCTGACCTCAGGTCCGCGTTGGCTTATTATTCTCTTCTTTGGCAGGGGTTGTTGCCCTACTTTTCTATCCTTTGTGTTGTCCTCTCTAATGTGGTGCTCTTCTTTTTACCCCTGGTGAGGGTGGTGGCCTCAAGTCCCGAGGGGACACAGGACGAAAGCCCCCCGACTCGGAGGTCCCTCCCGGCAGGGTCCAGGTCGGTCGGGTTCCAGAGGCCGGACGGCGATTTGGAGGTTCCCCATTTCCGCCTCTGCGGGGGCTCACGGAATACGGGAAGGAAACAAGTTGGGACGGGACAGGGCGGAGGGAGCCGGAGGGACAGCGTGGGGGTGTGGCAGCGGCCGGGAGTGGGCGCGGGGACACCGGCACGCGGGCGGGGTGCACCCCATAAACTCGGTACATCCTATCAAACTTGGGTGATCCCAAAAACTCCCGGGTGATCCCACAACTCGGGGTGTCCCTACAAACTCGTGGGTGAATCTACAAAATCGGGGTGATGACCAAAATCCGGGTGACCCACAACCAGGGTGTCCCTACAAACTCGAGTGATCCAAAACTCGGAGTGATCCCACAAACTCGGGTGTCCCCACAAATATTCGAGGTGTGTCTACACTCTGGGGGGTGATCCCACAAATTCGGAGTGACCCCACAACTCGGAGTGTCCTCCAATCGGGATGTCCCCACCAACCTCGAGGTGACCCCACAAACTGGGTGTGATCCCAAATTCCGGTGATCCCACAAACTCGGGTGTCCCCCAAAACTCGGCTGTCCCGAGCAAAGGGTGATCCCACAAATTCGGAGTGACTCCAACCACTCGGGGTGTCCTACAACTCGGGGTGTCCCCACACTTTGGAGTGATTCCCACAAACTCAGCGGTGATCCCAGCAGCTTGGAATGGTCCCAGCAACGTTGGGTGTTCCCATAACTTCGGGGTGACCCACAAACTCCGGGTGATCCCACAACTGTGGTGATCCCCAAACTCGGGATGTTCCCACAATTCAAGTGTGTCCCCACAACTCACACGGTGTCCCAAACAAACTGGGGGGTATCCTACAACTCAGGGTGATCCCACAAACTCGGGTGACCCCACAAACTCGGCTGTCCAAAACTCGGGATTTGCCCCACAACTCAGGTGATCCCACAAACTTGGATTGTCCCACAAACCTCGGGATGTCCGCCACCACCGTGGGAGTGATCCACAACTCTGGTGATCCACAACTCGGGGGATCCTCGACAAAACTCGAGGTGATCCCAAAGTCGAGGTGCAATCCCCACATAGTCAGGATGATCCCACAATTGGAGGACCCCAAAGAACCAGGGTGATCTCACAAGTCAGGCATGATCCCACAACTCCGGGTGTCCCACAAACTCTGGGGTGATCCCAGAACTCAGGTTGCCCAAAACTCGGGGGTGACCCCACAAACTCGGGTGAACCCCAACAACTCGGGGTGTCCCACAACCTTCTGGTGTCCCTCGGCACCCGGGTAGGCTCAGGGCGCTGTTTGTCCCAGTCGCAGATGTGCTGGGAAAAAAGAGAAGCCGCTGATTTGCCAAATCCCCGCTGTGCACTCCATGGGGGTTGGGGACACCCCAAATCCTCAGAAGAAGTTCTTGGGGTTCCCTGAACCTTCCTGTCCCTCGGCCCTGGTGGGACAACAGGAAGCCACCCAGGGTGTCCCCGGCACTCGGGCTGCCACCCTCAAGAGTGGTGGCACTGTCCCAGCGATGTCCCTAATGGTCCCGCGGTGTCCCCAATGGGTCCAGAGGTGTCCCAATGGTCCAGAGGTGTCCCCCAAGGTCACAGCGCTGTCCCAAGGACAGGACACGATCGGGAACTGTCGCGTCCCCCGCGCTCCCACAGCCCCACCGGGAAGAGGCCTCGGTGCCTGCCCCCCATCCGGTGTCCAAACCGGACAGGGACACCAGGCGTGCACTTCCCCTCACCCAGGGGACAGGGCTGCTCCCCGGTTCCCAAACCCGCTGTCCCCCCCAACTCCCTCCCACCCCTGGCCACTCACCGCTCTGGCGGGGCGGGGTGGGGGACACACACACAACTTGGGGACCCCCTCGGTGTTTTTGTCACATCGGGGTTGTCCCACCGCCTGGTGGCTCCGGCTGCCCGCGTGTCGCTGTCCTGTCCCTGGCCCGCCGCTCTGTCCCCCGTTCGGGGGCCCCCTCGCAGCCCCCTCGCGCTCCGGCTTCCTCCCACTCCTGTCCCGGCCCAGGAAGCGCTCAAATCTGCATTCCAAGCTGCAGATGTGGAGCGGCGGGAAGGAGAGGAGAGGAGAGCAGAGAAGGAGGCAGGGCCGGCCAAGCCCCGCCGGCAGCGGAACCTCTCCGCTCCCCGCCGCCGCGGCACCGGGGGGGTGACCAAGGGGAGCGAACCGGGCGGGGTGGGGACCCCACCCCCCGGTCCACCCGGAGTTTGTCCAAATCGCTCTGGCGCGGTTTTGTGGCTGCGCGGCCCGGGACAGCGGAGCGCCTGTCCCGTCACCCAAGCCCCGTCCCCAAGCTCGGATGTACCCGGGTCGCTCCCGTTCCCCAAAGGGGGATCCTTGGGTGGGCTGTGCCGGGAGCAGCAGCCGGGGTGGGGGCTGATCCGGGAATCCCAGATTTGGGATGCGGCAGCTGGGGGACCCGAGGGTGGAGCAGAGCTGGTGAGTCCAGATTGGGATCAGAGCTGGGAGATCCCAGATTGGGATCAGAGCTGGGAGATTCCAAGGGTGGGAATCTGATCCAGTGGATCCAGGTTTGGGGTCAGAGTTGGGGGATCCAGCCTTGGGATCAGAGCTGAGGATCCCAGTTGGGATCAGAGCCTGGGGGATACAGATCTGGGATCAGAGCTGGGAAATTCGAGGGTGGATCAAGCTGGGGGATTCCCAGATTTAGGACAGAGCCTGGTTCCAGATTTGGGAGCAGGGCTGGGGGATCCCAGATTTGGGAGCCAGAGCTAGGGACATCCAGATTTGGATGGAGCTGGGGGATCCCGAGGTGGGAGCAGAGCTTGGGGTATCCAAATTTGGATTCAGAGCTGGGGGATCCAGATTGGTGATCAGAGCCCGGGGATTCGCAAGGGTGGGAGCAGAGCTGGGAGAGTCCCGAGGGTGGGAATCAGAGCTGGGGGACCCAGATTTGGGGTCAGAAACTGGGGGATCCTAGGTGGAGTAGAGCCTGGGGGATCCAGATATAGATTCAAGAGCCCATGGGGTTCCCAGATTTCAGATCAGAGCTGGATAACTCCCAGATTTGGATCCAGAGCTGGGATTTCCCAGATTTGGGATTTAGAGGTTGGGAAGATCCGAGGGTGGGATCAAGCCCTGAGGATACCAGATTGTTCACAGCTGGGGATCCCAGATTTGGTATCAGAGCGGGGGAACCCAGATTTGGTATCAAGACCTGGGGGATCCAGAATTTGGGTCAGACTGGGGACCCAATTTGGGATCAAGAGCTGGGAGTTCCCAGATTTGGGGAGCAAGAGCTGGGGGATCCAGATTTGGATCAGAAAATTGGGAGATCCCTATAGTGTGGGAGCAGACCGAGGCCTCCCAGATTTGGGATCTAGAAGTTGGGAGATCTCAAGGGTGGGATTTCAGAGCTGGGGTATCCAGATTTGGGGATCATCCCAGATTTGGGATAGATCTGTGAGCCCCCAAGGGAAGTGTAGGCAAAGGGTCCATGCTGTCATTCCCAAAAATTCCATTAATGGGAAAGAATCCACCCTGGCGACCTCAAAGCCGGGCAAGAAGAATATTGGGATCATTCTGACAATCGAGATTATTTTGGGATCATTGGGATCACTTGGGTTGAGGTGTTTGGGAGAGCTGAGATCATGGGGATGGCGAGATAAATTCTGGGATCCATATGATCATTGGGATCACTGAGATTGCTGGATATGCGGAGATAATTTGGATTGCTTGGAATTATTTGGGGTCACCTGAGGTATTGGGGTTTGTAGATCTTGGGAACATTGACAAATTGGGATCAGTGAGGCCATTTGGAACCCGGGAAATTGGATATATTTGGATCACTGAGGTTGTTGGGATATTTGGATATTGGGAATCACTGAGAATCATTGGGGGTTGGATCATTGAGGTTTGGATCATTTCATTTGTTGGCATCCCTGAGATATTGGGATCCATTGGGGATCAAATCCCTGGACCTTGGATCAAAACCCCTGGGATCATTGGGATCAAGCCCTGAGATCATTGGGATCAAACCCGTGGGATCAAAACCCCTGGGATCAAACCCCTGGGATTCATTGGGATCAAACCCTGGGATCATTGGAAAAACCCCTGGGATCAAAACCCCTGGATTTTGGGACTAAGAACCCTGGGATCATTGGGCTCAAGCCCCTGGATCATTGGGATCAAAGCCCCTGGATCAATTGGGATAAACACCTGGGATCATTGGGATCGAACCCCTGGGATCATTGGGATCAAGGTCAGAAACCCTGGCCGGGAATTGGGTGGCCTGAGGGGGAACGTGCGGATGACCGGCTGTCGACCAATGGGGGTGACACCATGTGGGGACACACTGGGGAGGGGACAAAATGTCCACTCCTGATCCAGGGGCCTCCCGAACCCAAAGGATGTCAGATGAACATTTAGGATATACTGGGGCCATACTGGGGTTATACTGAGAACTTTTGGGGGTCCCAGCCCCCCACGCCCTGCCTTCAACCGCTGTCCCCGAGCCGGGAAGGTTCTGGAGCTGGGGGGGACAGGGAAGAGGGCGGGGGCTCCGCCCGTGTTCTTGCGTCCCTGGCGCCCGACAGGGATGAGGTAAAGCGCTTTCCCGGGAATTGAGGCCCGGCCCATGGAAAGCGCCGGGGACAGAACCGGCCTGAGCACCGAGAACCGGCGCTGGGAGCGAGCCGGAGCCCAGCCCGCGATCCCAACAGCCCGCGGGGACAGCGCTGTCCCCTACCGGGACATGGGGGTGGCATCGTGTCCCCAACCGCAAGGGACCGGGGACAGAATGGGGGCAGCCCCTCCCTACCCTCCAGTGCTCCAGTTCGCTCTTCCAGCGTTTATGGGGACGAACTGGGCTTCCCTGGCGGGTTCAGCGGAACTTCATCATCAAACCATCATCATCCACCCCGATCATCACTATCATTCATCATCACATCACTCCACCCCAGCTCTCCACCGCGGAGCTTGGCGGGATAAACTGGGTGACAACTGGGATGGGGGGACATTGTCCCGCTGGTCACACCGCGGTGACCTCAAGGCCAAGGGGAGGGCGGCGCACGCCGGCCGCCCCCCGCCTCAGTCTGTTTTCCCCTCTTTTTTTTTTCTCCGAAACTCCCGGGAGCGGGTGGCTGGATTCCACCCAGCCCGGGAAGGGCTGGAGCGCTTCCTTTCCTCGCCCGCCTAAGGGCGGCGCGCCGGGGAACGCGCGGGTGCCAGCGGGGTGGGGGGAACGAGGCGGTGGCACCCGAATTCCAGCAGCGATTCTGCATTCCCTGCGATCCAGTCCACTTCCGTGGATCCCAACCCATTCAAAGCTGCATTCCCGGTCCCACCCCATCCCAAAATCTGCCATTCCCTGATTTCCCGAGATCCATTCCCATCCCGACTGCCATTCCTGCATTCCCCGGGATCTCCATCCCATACCAAAACTCGCATTACCTACCCACCAGGATCCCATCCCATTCCATCCACATCCAGATCCATCCGTTCCTATCCCATTCCCGCAATTCCTGGGATCCACTCCATACGGGGGATCCCATCCCAAAGCTGGCATTCCCCGGATTCCATCCCAAAGCTGCCATTCCCGGGATCCCATCTCGAAGCTGCGCATTCCAGGACCCTCCCATCCCAAACTGCCATTTCCACATTCCCGGGATCCCCATCCCATTCCCGGGATCCATCCGGGGTCCTCTGATGTCCCGGGGTGGATTTGGGGATCTTTGTGGTTGGAAACCGCCAAAAACCGAAAGCCGCGAGCTCGGGGGCACTGCAGTTCTTTCTTTTTTTTTTTTTTTTTTTTCTGTTTTCTTTTTCTTTCCTTGGCACTTGAGCTTCTTGCACAGCCCGTTTCCTTGCACACCCACAGGGAACCACGGTGCCCTTGCACCCCACTGACCCTGCACATCACACAGGTTCTTTGCGCCCGTGCACACCTGCATGGGTTCTTGCAGCGCACACACACGTGTTCTTGCACACCTGCACAGCTCTTGCACAAACACAACGCTCACTCACAACTTGCACACAGCCAACACAACATGCCACACCCAAAATGTGTGCACACACAGCACTTGCACACTCACACAATGTGCGTGCACACACATCATGTGCCACACACACAGAGCACTTCCACTCAACCAACGTGCACACCCCCACACACAGTGTGCACACACAGAACCATTTGCTAACAACTCCCGTGCCGCACCAGTTGCAAACACACTCATGTGCACACAATATGTACAAACACTCCATGTGCACCGTACACACATGTACATACATCCCTGGGCAAAACGTGTGCACACACACATACAAGCATTCCAATGTGACAACTCAACAGGCACACACTCCAATTGCCACACAGCACATGTACGTGCACATCTATGTTCACAACACATACATCATACATAACACTCCATGTGCACACACACATTCATATACTTCCATGTGCACGACACAATATAATACACTCCATGTGCACACATGATGTGCACACACGTACATACATTCCATGTGCAGACTGTGCACACACTCTATGTGGTTCACACACACAGTGTACATACACTCTTGTGCACACACATGTGCACACACACATCGTACATACACTCCATGTGCACACAACACGTCAGTATATATATTCTATGTGCACACACAAACGTGTGCACACACAACATGTACACTACACTCCACGTGCACACTATGTGCACACCAAGTCATACTACTCCATGGTGCACATGAACACCACCATAACATAACTCCATGTGCACACACGTGTGCACAAACACATGTCAACACTCCATAATGCATCTCGTGTGCACACGCAATGCATGTAGAAACATTCCCTGTGCATAGACATGTGCACACACAATTCCATTCACACACACACTTACATACATCCATGCGCACACACAACATGTAAAAACACTCCTGTGCACATACATGTGTATACACACACATTTCATCTGTGCACACACACACCGTACATACAATCCCATGTGCACAACATGAGCACCATCATACAAGTACAAACACCCCATTGCAACACACAACGTACATAACACTCCATGTTCTCCATATGTGCCACTGCATTACCATGCACTCCAAGATACGAACACACATGTGCACACACGTGCATACACTCCACATACACAACATGTGGCGTGCACACACACATACACTCCATGTTATTGCTACATGTGCATGCACACTCCAGTGCACACGTGTGTGCACACCTTCATACACTCCACATGTACAACCCGTGCACACACACATATATACACTCCACATACCACACACGTAGTTACACACGATACTACACTCCATGTTCACACATTGTGCACAGCACATATAACTACACTCCTGGTGGCAACACCACGTGTGCACACACATATACATACTACTCCACCTGCACACCAGCATATACATCACACCCCTGCACACATATGTCAGCATACAAGTATACTAACACTCCATGTGCACAAAAGACATGTACAAACCGTTCCATGTGCCTCGTCGTGCACACACATGTAAGCAACATTCCATGTGCATACACAGTGCTACCGCGCATGTACATACACTGCATTTCCACACATATACACTGCATTGCAACGACAGAGCGTGTGGCACACACACACTGTGCCAAACTCATGTGCACACAGATGGCACACAGTACATGCTTACATTCCATCGTTGCATCACCCATGTATATACGCCCATGTGCACTACCACATTGTGCACACACACACACATACGCTCCATGTGCACACATATGTGCACACACACACACACACATACACTCCATCTACACACACATGTGCACACACACACATTCATACACTCCATCTGCACACACACATGTACATACACTCCATGTGCACACAAATGTGCACACAGCCTTCCCCCTACGGTGCCCCTCGTGTCCCCTCCCCGGGTGTCCCTGTCCCTGCCACGGTGTCCCCCAGTCCCCCTGTCCCCGTGTCCCCTCTCTGGGTGTCCCTGCCCCTCCCACGGTGTCCCCCAGCCCCCCCTGTCCCCATGTCCCCTCCCCGAGTGTCCCTGCCCCTGTCACGGTGTCCCCCAGCCCCCCTGTCCCCGTGTCCCCTCCCCGAGTGTCCCTGCCCCTGTCACGGTGTCCCCAGCCCCCTGTCCCCGTGTCCCCTCTCTGGGTGCCCCTGCCCCTCCCACGGTGTCCCCAGCCCCTCCCGAGGAGGAGGAGGGCGAGGACGAGGCAGCTGCGAACCATTACCGAGAGGAGGGGGCGGCTCCGGGGGCTGCTCCGGGGGTCCCGCCGGGATCCCCCCCCGGCTCCGGAGGATCTTCCCGGCCCCGGGTCAGCCGGAGTTCTCCGGGAAAGGAAAACAAACCGTGAGGGGCACGGAACGGGGCGGGGGGCTGCGGCAGCGCTGCCGATATCCGCTTTCCCAAAAAGCTTCCTAACGCATCCATCCTAAAAGAAAAATTCCCAAATTCCCTTTCCCGAAAGCTTCCTAATGCATCCATCCTAAAAAACATCCCAAATCCCTTTCCCAAATGCTTCCTAATGCATCTCTCCTAAAAAAATCCCAAATCCCTTTCCCAAAACGTTCCTAATGCATCCCTCTGAGAAAAAAATTCCAAATCCCTTTCCCAAATGCTTCCTAATGCATCCCTCCTAAAAAAAAATCCCAAATCCATTTCCAGGAAGCTTCTTAATGCTTCCCTTCTAAAAAAAAATCCCAAATCCATTTCCAGGAAGCTTCTTAATGCTTCCCTCCTAAAAAAAAAAAAAAAAAAAATCCCAAATCCCTTTCCAAGAAGCTTTCTAATGCATCTCTCCTAAAAAACATCTCAAATCCCTTTCCCAAAACCTTCCTAATGCATCCCTCTGAGAAAAAAATTCCAAATCCCTTTCCCAAATGCTTCCTAATGCATCCCTCCTAAAAAAAAATCCCAAATCCATTTCCAGGAAGCTTCTTAATGCTTCCCTCCTAAAAAAAAAAAATTTCCCAAATCCCTTTCCAGGAAGCTTCCTAATGCTCCCTTCTAAAAAAATCCCAAATCCCTTTCCAGGAAGTTTCCTAACACATGCCTCCTAAAAAAAAATCCTAAATCCCTTTCTCAAAATCTTCCTAACTCATCCCTCCTCCAGCCTGGATCATCATCACACCCTCCACCTCCAGAACCCCTCAGTTCGGGGCTTTTTGACACCAAATCCAACTTCTGAAGGATTGATCCTAAAAGAACCCCAAATTCCCTTACCCAGGTCACCAAGAGCTTCCTGACTCATCCCTTCTCCATCCTGGACCATCCCCAGCCCACCCATCCCTGCCCTGGTGGCTTGCCCTGATCCCCAGCCCCTCATTCCACACCCAACCAGAGAATTCCTCATTTTTGGAACACTTTGACCCCAAATCTGCCTCAAAAAAGCCCCAAAATCCCCAAAGGGAGAGGAGCAGGGCAGGAAGAGGAAGAGGGAGAGGGAGAGGGAGAGGGAGAGGGAGAGGGAGAGGAAGAGGAAGAGGAAGAGGAAGAGGAAGGGAAAGGGGAAGAGGAAGAGGAAGAGGAAGGGGAAGGGGAAGAGGAAGAGGAAGAGGAAGAGGAAGAAGAACAGAAAGGGGAAGGGGAAGAGGAACAGGAACAGGAACAGGAAGAAGAATAGAAAGGGGAAGGGGAAGAGAAAGAGGAAGAGGAAGAGGAAGAGGAAGAGGAAGAGGAAGAGGAAAAGACAAAGACAAAGACAAAGACAAAGACAAAGACAAAGACAAAGACAAAGACAAAGACAAAGACAAGGAAATTCCCCTTGCCCTTGTGAAGGTGACACGAGTGACAGAGGCTGGGGACACCAATTTTGTGTCATGCCTGGTGGCACTGGGGACACTCACAGAGGACGCTGAGGCTGATGGGGACAGAGGTGGCCGTGCCCCACGTCCCGCTGGCCTGGCACTGGTAGGAGCCGGCGTCAGCGCTGGACACGCGGCTGAGGACGAAGGAGCTGGACTGTCCCTCCCAAAGCCACCTCCCGTCCCGGTACCAGGTGTAGTTGACACCTTTGTCACCCCAGGCGGTGGCCGAGCAGCTCATGGTGACCTTGGCGCCCTCAGGGACTTCCTGCGAGGGCTCCACCGTCAGTGCCACCCCTGAGGAGGGACATTGGGGACTCAAGGGATATCCCTGGGAAGCTCTTTCACTTCTTGGGGACTTGGGGACTTTTTGGGGACTTTTTGGGGACTTGGGGACACCTCACCTGGCACTTCCAGCCGCAGGGACGCGACGGCCGAGCCGCGGCTGTTGGTGGCCGAGCACAGGTAGAGCCCCTCGTCCCCAGGCTCCAGCCCCGCCATCCCCACCCGCAGCGACGTGGGGGTGGCCCGGACCTCGAAGCGAGGGTCCGAGGGGCCACGGCTGGTGGCCAAGGGTGGGTGGCCCTGTCCCCTGCTCACGGCGATGTCCGGCGGGGGGACACCGTCGGCCGAGCAGAGCAGCACCGCCCGCCGCCCGCCGCGGGGCTCCACCAGCGCCACGAAGCTGGGCTCCTGTGGGGCATCTGCGGCGACAAGGACAGGGTGACAGGCCGGGTGACAAGCGACAGGGGTGAGTGAGTCACCTCCGCAAAGAACGGCTGCGCTGTCGCCGCCTGTCGCGGGGTGGCGACACTCACACCGGACAGCGACATCCCCGTGTCCGGGTGTCCCCTCCCGTCCCAGGCCGGAGATGTCGCCCCCCACTCACAGAGCACGGAGATGGCGGCGGGAGGAGCGAGGAGCCCCCGGCCCGCCCGGCAGCCGTAGAGCCCAGCGTCGGAGCGGTGGCCGCGGAGCCCCAGGGTGGGCTCGGGTCCTTCTGTCACCCACCGCCCGTTCTTGAACCACGTGTAGAGCGTCCCCGGCGGGGCCTGAGGGGCCTGGCAGGTCAGCGTCACTTCTGTCCCCTCCGCCACCTCGGCCGAGGGTCGCACCAGCACCCTGGTGGCTGCGGGGGAGAGGATTTGGGGGCGTTTTGCCTTTTGGAGCCCCAAATTCAGAGGGGTGCGTGTGCCCGACCTCCAAAATTGGTATCCCCCCAATCCTGCACCCTTCAGTGCCCCCCTGGGTGTGTCCCTTGTCGCCTTCCTCACCTTGCACACGGAGCGTGAGGGACGCGCGGGTGACACCGAGGACGCTGTGTGCCTGGCACTCGTATTCACCCTCGTCCTCCTCGGAGGCTTCCAGGAATTCCAACCGCAGCGCGTTGGTAGAGGGGGACACTCGGATGCTCTGCCGGGGGGTGTCACCTTCTCTGGGAGGGCTGGAGGCCACCGGGTGTCCCCCCCTGAGCAGGGTGAGCTGGGCCGGGGGGTGGCTGTCCACGGCACAGAGCAGGATGGTGGCCGTGCCTTGGGTGCTCTCAGTGAAGGATTGCAGCCGCAGGTTCCTGGGGGGATCTGTGGGATGGGAATGGGAATGGGGTGGGGAAAAACATGGAATTAGTTGGGTTGGGAAAGCCCTCTGAGGTCATCGAGTCCAGCTGTCCCCCCCTGAGTTGTCACTGAGAGCGTCCCCAAGTGTCACATGCCAAGGATGGAGCTCCACCACTGCACTTCCCAGGAGGGAAATTCCCAATATCCAACCCAAATCTCTGCTGGTACAGCTCGAGGCCGTGTCCCTTTGTCCTGTCCCCTCCTGTGCAGGGCCGCAAGATCCCCCCGATCCCCCTTTTCTCCAGGCTGAGCCCCTTTTCCAGCTCCCTCAGCTTTTCCCACTGCTCCAACCCCTCCATGCCAGGGATTCCCGTGCTCCAGCGCCTCCAGCCCACAGTCATCAGGAAGATTTATAAATTAACACCATCTTTTTCTCGTTAAAAAGGGGGAAAAAAAAATCTGTTCTGACTCACAACAACTATTTTTCCCCCATTTTTTTCTTTTTTTTTTAAAAGCAAAATCTGGTTTTGATTTTCCCAATCAGGAATAATAATAAAAAAGGTCCTAAATCTGGCTTTAATTCCTGAAAGCCAAGGATTTTCCTGCTGGGTTTGGCGTGGAGCACAAGGAAACTTGGAGAAGGTTTTGGGGATGGTGTGGAGGTGTAAAGCTTGGCTTAATTACCCCCTGGGCTACATTTTTTGAGCCCTCCAAATTAATTAATCCCCCTCAAATTAAACCAGGCCTTATTGCCCCTTCTCTCCAGCCGAGGGGTGACACCAAGTGACACCAAGTGACACGAAGCTGCCCTTGGGGACTCACAGAGGACGTTGAGGGTGGCAGGGGTGGCACTGTGGTTCCGGGCCGGGGTCTGTATGGAGCACTGGTAGGAGCCGGCGTCAGAGGTGGTGACCCCAGGGAAGGTGAGATTTTGGGAAGAGCCAGTGCCCAGCCACATCCGGTTCCGGTACCAGGTGTAGCTCAGCACGTCCTGGTCCCCTCCTGTCACCGTGCAGGTGAGGGTGGCAGTGTCCCCTTCCCGCACGTCCGGGGATGGCCAGATCCAGACCCGGGCGGCTGAACAGGAGGGGAGGAAAAAGTGGTGGTGATCCCTCATTTTCCAGGCATGGGAATGGGGTGGGGAAAAACATGGAGAGTGGGATCATCATGGAATTGGTTGGGTTGGGAAAGCCCTCTGAGCTCAGCGAGTCCAGCTGTCCCCTCAGAACTGCCCAGGTCACTGCTGAGCGCGTCCCCAAGTGCCACATCCCAAGGATGGAGTTCCAACAGGGTGGGAGAAGTCAGGGAGTTGCAGGATAGCAAAAAGAGGGAATGGCCACCATAACCCACAGGTGACGCCATTCCCGTGGTGTTCCCATGGATTTGTTCGGGATGCTCCATCCCTGGGAGTGTCCAAGGTCAGGTTGGACGGGGCTTGGAGCAGCCTGGGATGGTGGAAGGTGTCCCTGCTCATGGCAGGGTGGGATTGATGGGATTTAAGGTTTCTCCCAACCCAAACCATTCCATGGTTCCATGGTTCCATGGTTCCATGGTTCCATGGTTCCATGGTTCCATGATTCCATGATTCCGTAGTTTCATGGTTCCATAGTTCCATGGTTCCATGGTTCCATGATTTCCATGGTTCCATGGTTCCATGATTCCATGGTTCCATGGTTCCATGATTCCATTGTTCCATGATTCCATGGTTCCATGATTCCATGGTTCCATGGTTCCATGGTTCCATGGTTCCATGGTTCCATGGTTCCATGGTTCCATGATTCCTTGGTTTTATGGTTCCATGGTTCTATGGTTCTATGGTTCCATGATTCCATGATTCCATTGTTCCATGATTCCATGGTTCCATGATTCCATGGTTCCATGGTTCCATGGTTCCATGGTTCCATGATTCCATGGTTCCATGGTTCCATGGATCCATGGTTCAATGGTTCCATGGTTCAATGGTTCCATGGTTCCACGATTCCTGGGGTGATGGCAGCAGGGCGGTGCCATGGATGGACACAGCCATTGGAATCACATCCAATGGGAGCCGTGTCCCTTTGCCACATGTCCAGGACACCTGCAGCTCTCTGGGAATACTTCCACCCCGTAAACACGGATTTCCTCTGATTTTTTTCCCCATTTTCATTCTGTCCATCCCATTCCAGCTGTTCTTCACACTTTCTTCCCCATTCCCATCCTCCGCATTCCTTCACCTTGTCACCATAACCCCAATTACATCACTCCGTATGCTGCCTTCAGCTCTCCATCCCCTTCCCACCCTATTCCCCATTCCCATTCCCATTCCCATTCCCATTCCCATTCCCATCCCATCCCACCCCATCCCATCCCATCCCATCCCATCCCATCCCATCCCATCCCATCCCATCCCATCCCATCCCATCCCCTCCCATCCCATCCCATCCCATCCCATCCCATCCCATCCCATCCCATCCCATCCCATGGATCCCATCCCATCCCATCCCCTCCCATCCCATCCCATCCCCTCCCATCCCATCCCATCCCATCCCATCCCATCCCATCCCATCCCATCCCATCCCATCCCATCCCATCCCATCCCATCCCATCCCATCCATCCCATCCCATCCCATCCATCCCATCCCATCCCATCCCATCCCATCCCATCCCATCCCATCCCATCCCATCCCATCCCATGGATCCCATCCCATCCCATCCCATCCCATCCCATCCCATCCCATCCCATCCCATCCATCCCATCCCATCCCATCCC
Source organism: Acrocephalus arundinaceus (assembly GCA_021534815.1). NCBI lineage: Eukaryota > Metazoa > Chordata > Aves > Passeriformes > Sylviidae > Acrocephalus > Acrocephalus arundinaceus. The sequence continues at coordinate 16,426 of JAJEOU010001397.1, forward strand.
ATCCCATCCCATCCCATCCCATCCCATCCCATCCCATCCCATCCCATCCTGTCCACCCACCCCATTCCATTCCATTCCATTCCATTCCATTCCATTCCATTCCATTCCATTCCATTCCATTCCATTCCATTCCATTCCATTCCATTCCATTCCATTCCATTCCATTCCATTCCATTCCATTCCATTCCATTCCCACTCCACCCCTTCCCCTTCCTCTTCTCCATTCCCATCCCATCCCACCCCATCTCATCCCATGGATCCCATCCCATCACATGGATCCCATCCCACCCCACCCCTTTCCCCTTCCCCTTCCCATTCCTATCCCATCCCATCCCATTCCTATCCCATCCCATCCCATCCCATCCCATCCCATCCCATCCCATCCCATCCCATCCCATCCCATCCCATCCCAACCCATCCCATCCCATCCCTGTCCTGTCCCATCCCATCCCATCCCACCCACCCCATTCCCATTCCCATTCCCATTCCCATTCCCATTCCCATTCCCATTCCCATTCCCATTCCCATTCCCATTCCATTCCAGTCCATTCCCATCCCTTCCCCTTCCCATTCCTATCCCATCCCATCCCATCCCATCCCATCCCATCCCATCCCATCCCATCCCATCCCATCCCATCCCATCCCATCCCATCCCATCCCATCCCATCCCATCCCATCCCATCCCATCCCATCCCATCCCATCCCATCCCATCCCATCCCATCCCATCCCATCCCATCCCATCCCATCCCATCCCATCCCATCCCATCCCATCCCATCCCATCCCATCCCATCCCATCCCATCCCATCCCATCCCTGTCCTGTCCCATCCCATCCCACCCACCCCATTCCATTCCCATTCCCATTCCATTCCATTCCATTCCATTCCATTCCATTCCATTCCATTCCATTCCATTCCATTCCATTCCATTCCATTCCATTCCATTCCATTCCAGTCCATTCCCATCCCTTCCCCTTCCCCTTCCCCTTCCCCTTCCCCTTCCCCTTCCCCTTCCCCGTTCCCGTTCCCACTCCCATTCCCATTCCCATCCCCATCCCCATTCCCATCCCATTCCCATCCCCATTCCCATCCCCATTCCCACTCCCATTCCCATCCCCATTCCCATCCCATTCCCATCCCATTCCCATCCCCATTCCCATCCCCATTCCCATTCCCATTCCCATTCCCATTCCCAGTCACTCACCACCTCCGGAGAAGTTCCCTGCGGTGCTGGCGTTGCCATGGACGTTGGTGGCCACACACCAGTACTCGCCCTCATCCTGCAGCAGCACGGGGTGGACACGCACACGCAGCGCATTGGTGGCCGAGGTGACACTGAGCCGTGGCTGGGGGACAGGCGGTGACAGTGCTGTGGAAGCCACCAGGGCCCCGTCCTTGAAGAGGGCCAGCTGTGCCGGTGGGGAGCTGTCCACGGAGCACTCCAGGATCCCGCGCTGTCCCGACGGAGGCTCCAGGAAGGTGCTGAGCACCGGCACCCGCGGGGGGTCTGCCCGGGAAAGGGGGAGAGACATGAGGGTGCACCCAGAGACCCCCGGGACACTGCGAGGTGCCAGCGTCCAGCGAGGTGCCATCCCATCGGTGCCATGCCATTGGTGCCATCCCATCGGTGCCATGCCATTGGTGCCATGCCATCGGTGCCATGCCATCGGTGCAATCCCATTGGTGCCATCCCATTGGTGCCATGCCATTGGTGCCATGCCATCAGTGCCATGCCATTGGTGCCATGCCATCGGTTAATCCCATTGGTGCTATCCCATCTCAGCACCATCCCATTGGGGCCATTCCAGTGGTACCATTCTATTGGCACCATCCCCTTGGCACCATTCCATTGGCACTATCCCATTGGTACTATCCCACTGACACCATCCCATTCCATCCCATCCCGGCACCATTCCTTTGGCATCCTTCCATTGGCACCATCCCATCTCAGCATCATTCCAGTGATACCATCCTGTTGGTACCACCCCTTTGGCATCATTCCAGTGGTGTCATCCTACCCCATTGGCACCATCCCACCCCAATCCCATCCCATTCCATTTCCTCTCCAACCCATCCCAATCCCATCTCAATCCCATCCCATCCCATCCCATCCCAATCTCATTTTCTCCCATCCTGTCTCATTCTTCTTCCATCCCATCCATTTCATCCCAATTTCTTCCCACCCCATCCCATTCCATCCTATTGCATTTCCTCTCCCTCTCATTTTATTCCATCCCATTTCATCAGAACCCCATCTCGTCCCAAATCATCCCAATTCCTTCCCATCTGAATTCTGTTCCATCCCAATCCATCCCATCCCATCCCATCCCATCCCATCCCATCCCATCCCATCCCATCCCATCCCATCCCATCCCATCCCATCCCATCCCATCCCATCCCATCCCATCCCATCCCATCCCATCCCGTCCCGTCCCGTCCCGTCCCGTCCCGTCCCGTCCCATCCCGTCCCGTCCCGTCCCATCCCGTCCCGTCCCATCCCATCCCATCCCATCCCATCCCATCCCATCCCATCCCCTCCCCTCAGTCCCCTGGCGGGTCCCACTCACAGTAGACGCGCAGGGTGACAGCGGGGGACACGCTGGTGCCAGCGGAGCCCCGGGCTCGGCAGTGGTAGAACCCGGTGGCAGCGCTGGTGACAGGGGACAGCGCGAGGACACGGTCAGGACCCTCCTGGAGCTGCTTGCTGTCCTTGTACCAGGAGTAGATGGTGTCACCCGGTGGCTCTCCGGCCACCTGGCACGTCAGGGACACGTTGTCACCTTCCAGCACCTCCGAGGACGGTGAGATCAGGACTCGGGTGGCTGGAGCAGGGACAGACCCAGCTCAGAGGGGACAGAGCAGAGCTCGGCACTGCCGGTGTCCCCTCGTCACTTCCATAACCTGTGGGGTGCGATATTCCCACTCTGTCCTAGGATTTGGGACAGCTCTGATGGGACATTGGTGCTCCCTGTCCCCTTAGAGTGTCCCCAACTCCTCCTGGAGACACCCAGGTGTTTGGGAACGGGCAGCAGTGGCACTGAGGGGAAACCTGGTGGCACTGGGAGGAACCTGGTGGCACTGGGAGGGATCTGGTGGCACTGGGTGACATCTAGTGGCACTGGGATTGCAGACACCTGGTCATTCCCATGGGATGGACTCCTCTGATGCCTGGGACGGATCTGGTGGCATTGGGAGCACAGACTCATGGTCATTCCCATGGAATGGACTATTCCAATCCCTGGGTGGGACCTGGTGGCACTGGGAGCAGACATGTGGTCATTTCCATGGGATGGACCCCTGTGATGCCTAGGAGAGATCTGGTGGCACTGGGAGGGTTCTGGTGCCACTGGTTGGGATCAGGCGGCACTGGGAGGGTTCTGGTGGCACTGGGTGGCATCTAGTGGCACTGGGATTGCAGACACGTGGTCATGCCCATGGGATGGACCCCTCGGATGCCTGGGTGGGATCTGGTGACACTGGGAGTGCAGACACCTAGTCATTCCCATGGGATGGGTCACTCTGATCTGGTGGCCCTGGGTGGGATCTGATGGCACTGGGAGGGTTCTGGTGGCACTGGGAGAAGACATGTGATCATTCCCCTGGGATGGACCACTCCAATCCTTGGGTGGGATCTGGTGGCACTGGGGGGATTCTGATGGCACTGGGAAGGTTCTGGTGGCACTGGGAGCACACACACGTGGTAATTCCCATGAGATAGGCAGCTCTGGTCTCTGGGTGGGACCTGGTGGCACTGGGAGGGATCTGGTGGCACTGGGATTGCAGACACATGGTAATTCCCATGAGATGAGCCACTCCAATCCCTGGGAGGGATCTGGTGGCACTGGGATTGCAGACATGTGATCATTCCCATGGGATGGGCTGCTCCAATCCCTGGGTGGGATCTGGTGGCACTGGGAGGGATCTGATGTCAATGGGTGGGATCTGGTGGCACTGGGAGGGTTCTGGTGGCACTGGGAGGGATCTGGTGGCACTGGTTGGGACCTGGTGGCACTGGTTGGGACCTGGCGGCACTGGAAGCACACACACATGATAATTCCCACAGGACGAGCCACCCCGATCCCGGAATCCCGGGCTGCCCACCTTGCACGCGCAGGTACAGCCGCCGCTCCACCGAGCCGTGTGCATTGGTGGCTGTGCACCGGTAGCTGCCATCATCCGCCGGTGTCACCTCCCTGATCTCCACCCGCAGCGAGTTGGGGACAGCAGAGACGGTGACCCGTGGGCTGGTCCCACCAGCGCTGGTGGCCACCAGCTCCTGGTCATGGAGCAGGGCCAGCTGGGCCGGGGGGTTGCTGGCCACGGAGCACTGGAAGATGGCCAGGGAGCCCCGCTCGGCCTCCAGGAAAGCCGTCAGGAGAGGGTCCCGAGGGGAGTCTGTGGTGGGGGAATGGGGTGAGAGGAGGGGAATGACATCTGGAGAGGGGTTCTGGGGAGGGGGAGCTGATCTGGGGCTCTGGGAAAGGGAAAGGGGAAAGGGAAAAGAGAAAGGGAAAGGGGAAAAGGGGAAAGAGAAAGGGAAAAGGGAAAAGGAAAAGAGAAAGGGAAAGGGAAAGGGAAAGGGAAAGGGAAAGGGAAAGGGAAAGGGAAAGGGAAAAGGGAAAAGGGAAAGGGGAAAGGGAAAAGGGAAAAGGAAAAGGGAAAGGGAAAGGGGAAAGGGGAAAGGGGAAAAGGGGAAAGGGGAAAAGGGGAAAGGGGAAAGAAAGGAAAAGGAAAAGGAAAAGGAAAAGGGGAAAGGAAAAGGAAAAGGAAAAGGGGAAAGGAAAAGGAAAAGGAAAAGGAAAAGGAAAAGGAAAAGGAAAAGGAAAGGAAAAGGAAAAGGAAAAGGAAAAGGAAAAGGAAAAGGAAAAGGAAAAGGAAAAGGAAAAGGAAAAGGAAAAGGAAAAGGAAAAGAGAAGGGGATCATGAAGGGAAAGGGAATGGAAAAGTGAAAGGGAAAGGAAAAAGGGGAAATTGAAAGGAAAAGGGGGAATGGGAAGAGAATGGGAAATGAAAAGGGAAACAGAAGGGAAGGGAGAAGGGAAAGGGAAAGGGAAAGGAAAAAGGGGAAAAGGGGAAAAAGGGAAAAGGGGACAAGGGGAACAGGGGAAAAGGGGATAAGGGGGAAAAGGGGATAAGGGGAGAAGGGTAAGATAAGGGAAATGGGAAGGGAAATGGGAAGGGAAAGGGAAAGGGGAAGGGGAAGGGACGCACACAGCACATCCAGGAGGACGTCAGGAGAGCTCCGGCTGCCACCCGCGGTGCTGGCCTGGCATCGGTAGAGTCCGGTGTCCCTGCTGACCACCGGCCGCAGCACCAGCGAGGTGGCCGAGCCCATGGTGACCTGCTGCCCGTTGTGGTACCAGGTGATGTTGGGGACAGCCATGGAGCCGCTGCTCAGGTGACAGGTGAGGGTGGCATTGTCACCCTCCAGCACGCGGGGGGATGGGGACACAGTGACATTGGCAGCTGTGGGCAGGAGGAAATGGGGTCCAGTGTCAACAGTGGGGTGACAATGCCCCAAAGCCACCAACGGACAGCGTGGCAACCCCAGAGGGCAAATTCCAGCTGATCCCAGAGTGCCACGGTGGGGACAGCTCTGAGCCTGGCAGTGCCACCAGCTTAGGGATGTCCCTTGGCCACGGTGCTCCTGTCACACACAGCCAGGGAATCCCCACCGGGGGCTGGAATGTCATGGGGGAGCCACCATGTCTGGATTTCAGGGACGTGTGGCATTTCCATGTGGAATTTCTGTGTGGCATTTCTGTGTGGCATTTCCATGTGGCATTTCTGTGTGTCATTTCTGTGTGGCATTTCCATGTGGCATTTCTGTGTGTCATTTCTGTGTGGCATTTCCAGTTGGCATTTTTGTGTGGCATTTCCATGTGGCATTTCCATGTGGCATTTCTGCTCCTCCTGCCACCATCTCCTGAGCATTCTTCACCATTCCCTTCCCATGCTTCCCTCTCCCAGAACATTTCCAGATGCCACAATCATGTCCCCTGTCCCCTGTCCCGTCTCCCCTGTCCCCTGTCCCCACTCACTGTCAGCCTTGAAATCCACAGTGGCGCTGGCGCTCCCTTGGGAATTCCCAGCCTGGCACACGTAAATCCCCTCATCCTCCACCACCACATCCCGGATTTCCACCTTCAGGCTGTTGTAGGACCCGCTGGCGTGGACCCTGGGGTTGGTGGCTTGGGGACAGCCCCGTGTGCAGGCGATGACATCGTCCCCTCTCCGGAGGGTGAGGTTGGACTCGGGATCGCTCTCCACGGAGCACTGGATGATGCCCAGGCGCCCGCCCTGGATCTGCAGGAAGGAGCTCAGCACAGGCTGCCTTGGGGGGTCTGTGGGGAAAAATGGATCCTTGAGGTTCGGAAAAGTCCCGGAATCCAAGGGATTGATGCTTCCAGCACGGCCTGATCATCCAGGTTGGATGGGGTTTGGAATGATCTGGGACAGTGAGAGGTGTCCCTGACAAGAGATGAGGAATAAGAAGGGCTTTGAGGTCCTTCCCAATCCAAACCAGGGACAAAACATCCACTGGGAAAACCCTCAGGATCCAAGGGATTGATGCTTCCAGCACCACCTGATCATCCAAGTTGGATAGAGATGGAATAATCTGGGAGAGTGGGAGGTGTCCCTGCCAAGGGGAGAGGAATGAGAAGGGGTTTGAGGTACTTCCCGATCCAAACCAGGGATAAAACTTCACTGGAACCATCTGGAAAATTCCCAGAATCCAAGGGATTGATGCTTCCAGTGCTGCCTGGTCATCCAGGTTGGATGGGGTTTGGAATGATCTGGGACAGTGAGAGGTGTCCCTGACAAGAGGTGAGGAATAAGAAGGGCTTTGAGGTCCCTCCCAATCCAAAGCAGGAACAAAACACTGCCGGATCCATTGGGAAAACCCTCAGGATCCAAGGGATTGATGCTTCCAGCACCACCTGATCATCCAGGTTAGATTAGGTTTGGGATAATCTGGGACAGTGGGAGGTGTCCCTGCCAGGGGAAGAGGAATAAGAAGGGGTTTGAGGTACTTCCCGATCCAAACCAGGGATAAAACTTCACTGGAACCATCTGGAAAATTCCCAGAATCCAAGGGATTGGTGCTTCCAGTGCTGCCTGGTCATCCAGGTTGGATGGAGTTTGGAATGATCTGGGACACTGGGAGGTGTCCCTGCCAAAGCAGGGAGGAATAAGAAGGGCTTTGAGGTCCCTCCAAATTCAGGGACAAAACACCACTGGATCCATTGGGAAAACCCTCAGGATCCAAGGGATTGATGCTTCCAGCACTGCCTGGTCATCCAGGTTGGATGGGGTTTGGAATAATCTGGGACAGTGGGAGGTTTCCCTGCTAAGAGGAGAGGAATGAGAAGGGGTTTGAGATCCTTCCCAATCCAAACGAGGGATAAAGCACCACTGGAACCATCTGGAAAATTCCCAGAATTCAAGGGATTGATGCTTCCAGTGCTGCCTGGTCATCGGGATTGGATGGGATTTGGAATGATCTGGGACACTGGGAGATGTCCCTGCCAAAGCAGGGAGGAATAAGAAGGGCTTTGAGGTCCCTCCCAATCCAAAGCAGGAACAAAACACTGCCGGATCCATTGGGAAAACCCTCAGGATCCAAGGGATTGATGCTTCCAGCACCACCTGATCATCCAGGTTGGATTAGGTTTGGGATAATCTGGGACAGTGGGAGGTGTCCCTGCCAGGGGAAGAGGAATAAGAAGGGCTTTGAGGTACTTCCCGATCCAAACCAGGGATAAAACACCACTGGAACCATCTGGAAAATTCCCAGAATCCAAGGGATTGGTGCTTCCAGTGCTGCCTGGTCATCCAGGTTGGATGGAGTTTGGAATGATCTGGGACACTGGGAGGTGTCCCTGCCAAAGCAGGGAGGGATAGGGATAAGAAGGGCTTTGAGGTCCTTCCCAATCCAAACCAGGGACAAAACATCCACTGGGAAAACCCTCAGGATCCAAGGGATTGATGCTTCCAGCACCACCTGATCATCTGGGTTGGATGGGGTTTGGAATGATCTGGGACAGTGGGAGGTGTCCCTGACAAGAGGAGAGGAATAAGAAGGGCTTTGAGGTCACTCCAAATTCAGGGACAAAACACCACTGGATCCATTGGGAAAACCCTCAGGATCCAAGGGATTGGTGCTTCCAGCACCTCCTGGTCATCTGGGTTTGATGGGGTTTGGAATAATCTGGGACAGTGGGAGGTTTCCCTGCTAAGAGAAGAGGAATGAGAAGGGGTTTGAGATCCTTCCCAATCCAAACGAGGGATAAAGCACCACTGGAACCATCTGGAAAATTCCCAGAATCCAAGGGATTGATGCTTCCAGTGCTGCCTGGTCATCCAGGTTGGATGGGGTTTGGAATGATCTGGGACAGTGAGAGGTGTCCCTGCCAAGGCAGGGAGGAATAAGAAGGGATTTGAAGTCCCTCTCAATCCAAAGCAGGAACAAAACACTACTGGATTCATTGGGAAAACCCTCAAGATCCAAGGGATTGATGCTTCCAGCACCGCCTGGTCATTCAGGTTTGATGGGGTTTGGAATAATCTGGGACAGTGGGAGTTTTCCCTGCTAAGAGGAGAGGAATGAGAAGGGGTTTGAGATCCTTCCCAATCCAAACGAGGGATAAAGCACCACTGGAACCATCTGGAAAATTCCCAGAATTCAAGGGATTGATGGTTCCAGCACTGCCTGGTCATCCAGGTTGGATGGGGTTTGGAATAATCTGGGACAGTGAGAGGTGTCCCTGCCAAGGGGAGAGGGGTTGAAATAAGAAGGACTTTGAGGTCCTTCCTAATCCAAACCAGGGATAAAACACCACTGGAACCATCAGCAAAATTCCCAGAAATCAAGGGATTGATGGTTGAGAAACTCTTGGACATCCAGGTTGAACCTGGTCTGGCAGGAGGTGTCCCTGCCCATGGCAGAGGGGTCAGAATGAGAATTTGAGGTTCCCCCAAGCCCAAACCATTCGTGGTTCTGCGACCATTTCTCGTTCTCGGAATTCTTGGCAAGGTGGGAATTCCCCAAATTCCTTCTCCCCCAAAACTCCCAGATTTACCCACCAAAGGAATTTTTCACCATTCCCATCCAAGAGCTCCTTGGCTGGTGGGGATGGGGGAAACCTCAGTGTGGGACCACCCCCACCTCAACCCCAGGACCCTTTGGAATTCCCGCAAGACACTCACAGAGCACTCGGAGCGGCACAGCCTCCGACGCGTCGCTGCTGTTCCCGCTCCGGATCCGGCACTGGAAGGCACCAGCGTCGTCGCCGCGGACGGATGGGAATTCCAAAGTTGGGAATGAGCTCTCCTGGAGCCTCCGGCCATTCCTGTACCAGGTGTAGAGCGGCTTCCCCGCCACGTCCCCTGTCCCCACGCAGGTCAGGGTGACTGCTGTCCCCTCCGTCACCTCCGCCGAGGGCTGGATCAGGAGCCCTGCGGCTGCAGGAGGGGTGGGAGAGGGATATCAGGGAAGGAGGGAAATCCTTCCTGTGGGAATTCCTGGATCTTTCCTGCTCCAGTTTCAGGGCGGATAAAACTCAAGAGATGTAGTTTCTTTGCAGTCTCACTCTGAAATTTATTATCTTTATTACAGGTTCACCAGATGTGAGCTCTCCTTAACAGATTGAGAAATTGAGTTGAAACGGTGTCTATCCAAGGTAATTTAAGTCCTAATTATCCAATAAACAGCTGACACCTAAATTATTTATGTTTCTAACCCAATTGTGATCACCCAAAACCGACAACACGGACCTTTTTCACCCAATTACAGAAAACCACCCAGATCCGTGAAGAAGAAGGTGCAAAAAACGACAACTGACCCACACCCACAATTCTCCATCTTGGCTCCCATATATCACCACACACCAAAATCCCAAATTAAGTTTTTCACCCTCTGGGATCACACAATACCATCCAAACTACACAAACATGATTTCTGTGTTATCACTCAATTTTTGAAGCCTTTTCCAAGGTCTCAGCTCAAACGAGGTTTTTGCTTGAGGGGCAGGCACCCATAAATTCAGAAAGCTCCAGGTTTTCAGCCTTCAGAGTTCCAACATTTACCATGGATCCATCCAGCTGCAATTCTCTGAGTCCCCTCCCTCTCCGGAGCCTGTGGGGTCTGTGGGTCTTTGGGGGGTGACATTCCTTGGGGACACTGCAAACGGGGCCTCTCTTGACCCTTTCCCACTTTTTCCAAGTTCCAGGTTCATCCAGGTGACTTTTTCCCAGGACATAACTTGTCCCCTCTTCCCACTGGTTGGGCCTTGTCCGACTTTCAGTTCCCAAACCCAAATCCAGGTTTGGTTTCTCTGGAATTGGACCTTGAGGTCTCTTTTGGGGTTTTTTTGAGATCACAAAGGATGTTCCCTTTGGACATAGATTTGGAGGACTTTTCTTTCTTTCTGCTGCCTCTGTCACCCCAAATTTTTATCCAGACTTGGGAGTCAGGGGACAGCGATTGGAGCAGAAAAGTTTGGATAAATTTACTGATTTTGGGCATTTTGGGGAACAAAACCCATGAGCCCCTCCAGCTCCAAAAGCAGCTGAAGAGGTGACACCACAGCTCCTAGGACACGGATGTCCCTCAGTGCCACCACAGGGCTCCCTCCAGCTCTGTGGGAGGGAGATTTTGGGGGGATTCACCAAATTTTGGGGTCCCCAGAGCAGCTGCGTCACCCCCAGACTCACCGCGGGTGACAAGACCTTGGTGGCACTGGCGTTGCCGTGGACGTTGCTGGCGGTGCAGCCGTACTTCCCACTATCCCGGGCTCCAGCATCCCGGATTTCCAGCCGCAAGGAATTACGGGAGGCGGTGACACCGAGCCGCTGGCGCAGGGCCACCTCTGCCCCGCTGGTGGCCAGCACGGTGCCATCGCGGTCGATGGCCAGGGTGGCCGGAGGGTGGCTGTCCACGGTGCAGAGGACAATGACCAGCCGGCCACCCTGGGTCTCCTGGAAGAGCGTGAGGGTGGGAATTCGGGGTGGATCTGTGGGGTGGGAGAGGATGCTGAGGTCGGGATGTCCTCGTGGTGTGGCCACAGGGGTGGAGGGGACGTTAAATCCCAGCTGGTCCCATGGGCAGGTACAACTTTTACAATCCCAAGCCACACCAGACCTGGCCTTGGGAACTTCCAGAGGTGGGAAGTGTCCCCCTACCCAACCCAGATGTCACAATCTGCTTGTCCCATGTGTCACTGGGTCAGATTTACCCCAAAAATTGTCACAACCAACTCTTGGCTGGGTTATTTTCCCCCTCAAAACCTTTGAGCTGTTCTTATCCCGCTGGATTCTCCATGAAAAACCTCCCCAGATCTTACAGAATGGAGGGGAGCAACGGGAGATGCTGCAATGGACATGTCCCAAATGTCACTTAATGTCACCTTTCACACCTGGCTCATGGCCAAAATTTGTGGTAGTCCCATAAAATTCAACCAGCCCCATCACCTGCCCCTGGGGTGCTCAGGGAGAGGCCTTAGTATGAATTTTTGGGGGAATTTCTTGGATTTTTGGGGGAATTTCTTGGATTTTGGGGGGAATTTCTTGGATTTTGGGTGGGATTTCCTGGATTTTGAGGGGAATTTCCTGGATTTTGGGGGATTTGCACAGCCCCGTGTGGCAGGAGCTGGTGGCACTCACATGTCACACTGAGGCTGATGGCCGGGGCCGTGTCACTGCCCTGGCTGTTGGTCACTTGGCAGGAGTAGTAGCCGGCGTCACCGGCAGTCACCGCAGGGAAGGCGAGGGTGTGGGCTGGACCCTCCTGGAGCCACGCGCTGTTCTTGAACCAGGTGTAGGTCAGCTCCTCGGGGTGTCCCTCCCTCCCGGGGACATCGCAGGACAAGGTGGTGGCCGTCCCCTCGAGCACCTCGGCCGCGGGGCTGGCTGAAATCTCTGCGGCTGAGAGAGATGGGACAAGATCAGGATGGTCCTGGAGACAGGAAAACAGAGCCCCTCCCATCCCAAATCCCCCATTCCAGAGCCTAGGAGAAGATGGGAGACCCTGAGGGGTGACAACAGAGCTGGGGGACATTTGGGTTGTGCCCTGCCACCAGGACATCGCAGGACAAGGTGGTGGCTGTCCCCTCGAGCACCTTGGCTGCGGGGCTGGCTGAGATCTCGGCAGCTGAGGGAGAAGGGACACGTTCAGGATGGTCCTGGAGACAGGGAAACAGAGCCCCCCACCCCAAATCCAGAGCCTGGGAGAAGATGGGAGACCCTCAGGGGTGACAACAGAGCTGGGGGACATTTGGGGTTGTCCCCTGCCACCAGCTTGGGGACATCTGGCTTTAGAGCAAAGCCCCAGGGGCCAAACTCGTGGTGGGTGGGGAAGGGTCTTTGATATCTCTGGGTGGGCACAGGGGGGCTTTGAGGGGTCTGGGAGAAGATCCCTGTGGGATTCCAGCTCAGGCAGGGAAGGCTGGGAATTCTTTGCTGCGGGATCTGATGGGAAGAGGAGCCTTCATCCCTGTGGGGCTGGGCTGGAATTCCCAGAGGTGTGGGAATTCCAGAGAAGCCCTGGAAGTGTCCAAGTGCAGACTTGGATCCATCTGGGATAGCAGGAAGTGCCCCTGGCCTCTTCATGGATGGGAATGATCCATCAGGTCCCTTCCCACCATGGCTCTGGATCTCCCCAAGCTCCCAACCCCTTTCCCAGCTCTGCTCCGTCCTTGTCCAGAAATCCCTCCCCATTTTCTGGGATCACAAAGACAAGGGACACAGCGTGGCACAACGGGGCCACCACCCTGCATGGACACCCCAATTCCCGGCCACCTCTCCATCCCAGTCCGTGCCACCCCAACCTGGGACACTCAGTGACATCCCACCCCGCCATCGCTCCCGTGGCACTCACAGAACACGCGGAGGGTGACAGGAGGTGACACCCCGGTGCCAAGGGTGTTCTGGGCCTCGCAGTGGTACCGCCCGTGGTCCTCACGGCGCACCTTCCAAAGCTCCAGCACCTGCTGGGTGCCCACGGCCACCCCGTCCTTGTACCAGTGGTACCCCGAGACCGGGGGGTGGCTGCTGCCCACCTGGCAGCTCAGGGTCACCGTGTCACCCACGCCGATGTTCCCCGAGGATGGGCTCAGTGACACCCGGGTGTCCTTGGGGGTGTCTGTGGGGGGCACAGAGGGGCGTGGTGGGCACAGGGTGCTGTCACCAGCCTGGCACAGGTGACAGCAGGTGGCACCTAAGGGACAGGTGTGGCTGGGGAGGAGGAAAGGGAAGGAGGAGCAGGAAAGAGAGGGAGAAGTGGGAGGAAAACGCTGCAGGGAAGGAAGGGGTGGCAGGAGGGGGACCTGGCAGTGGTGGCCATGGCGGAGGTGTCCCCTGTCCCCAACCCACGTACGCCTGACCCGCAGCACCACCTCCGTGCTGGCCCTCTTGGATCCGTCCGAAACTCGGCAGAGCAGCTTCTTGGAATGGTCCTCCCAGGAGAAGAGCTGGTCAGCTTCACCTGCTGGCTGACCCCGCTGGTGTCCAGCTGGATGCGGCCGGACACCTCGGACACCTGTGGGTCGTAGCCCTCCCAGCGCAGGACGATGTCACCCGCGGGACAAACGTAGGGCGTGGAGCACTCCAAGGTGGAGCTTTGTCCCTCTGTCACCTCCTCGTTGCCGGTGACACTGGGAGGCTCCAGATCCTCTGGGATGGAGAGCAGAGGGCAGGGTGATCCCACGGTCAGGAAGGGAATTTTTTTTTGGGAATCCTGGTGTTTTACCCACCCGAAACGCTCAGGGTCACATCCCGCGCCGCCGACCAGCGGTCGCCGTTGATGATCTCGAAGCGGAACCTGTAGGGCCCGCTGTCCCCTGGTGTCACCCCCCGCAGCAGCAGGGTGCAATTCCGGGCCATGGGGTCCCCCAGGAGCTGGGCACGACCCCTGAAACGGGGATCCACATCCTGGGGGGTGGCGGAGTGGAACACCAGCACCTTCTGGCTGTCGTAGTCCTTGTACCAGATGGCCACGATGCCACCGGCGGTTGTCACCTCCGTGGGGTAGCTGAAGGTGCAGGGGACAACCAGGCAGGAGCCGCTGCTGGCCTTGAGGGACTCGGGGTAGGAGACGCCCCAGGAGCCGAGGGCTGTGCCAGGGAAAATCGGGATCAGGGAGCCAGAAGTGTCCCCACAGGACACGTTGGGGACGTGTCACCTGTGCTTGGCGTGGCAGGTGGGAGAAGAGGCGGGATTTGGGATAAACTTCCCCCCAGAGGAGGTTTTGGGGTGGAGAAGGGGGGGGAAAAGCTGGATCTTTTGGGTTTAAATAATGAGGAAAAAGGGGAAAGTGACCTCCTGGCTGCCTGAATTTATTTCCTCACCCTCTTTCCGCACCCTGGCTCCTTGTCCTTGTTCCCAAGGCCTGGCTGTCCCCTTGTCACCCAATCCTGGCCTCCAGTCCCACAGGGGACAATCCCAAGGGTGTCACTGTCCCCATACCTGGTGGGACGAGGCTGGCCAGGAGCACGAGGCAGCGGGGCAGGCGCATGGTGGCACTGCAGGGGGACACGGGGGACACGGGGTCACGCTGGCACAGGGGACCCTGGGGAAAGAGGAGGTGGCTGAGGAGCTTGGAATGGGTGGGGTGGATCCATGTGGGATAAATCCTGATGGAAGCACCGGTGGAATCAGAACAGGGAGGAAAAGAAAAGGAACAAAAGGGGAAGGGGAAAAGGGAAAGGGAAAAGGGAAAAGGGAAAAGGGAAAAGGGAAAAGGGAAAAGCGGAAAGGGAAAAGGGAAAAGGAGAAAAATGCAAAAGGAAAAAAAAGAAAGGAAAAAAGGAAAAGCAAAAGAAAGATAAGGAAAAAAATGAAAAAAAAGAATAAAAAAGGGAAAAGAAAAAAGGAAAAAAGGAAAAAAGGAAAAAGGGGAAAAGGGGAAAAGGGAAAAAGGGAAAAGGGAAAAAGGAAAAGGAAAAAAGGAAAAGGAAAAGGGAAAAAGGAAAAGGAAAAGGAAAAGAAAAAGAAAAAGAAAAAGAAAAAGAAAAAGAAAAAGAAAAAGAAAAAGAAAAAGAAAAAGAAAAAGAAAAAGAAAAAGAAAAAGAAAAAGAAAAAGAAAAGAAAAAGAAAAAGAAAAAGAAAAAAAAGAAAAAGAAAAAAGAAAAAGAAAAAGAAAAAGAAAAAGAAAAAGAAAAAGAAAAAGAAAAAGAAAAAGAAAAAGAAAAAGAAAAAGAAAAAGAAAAAGAAAAAGAAAAAGAAGAAAAAAAGGAAACCAAGAAGAGGAAACCCAAAAATAGATAAGAAAATATTTAAAATATTTTACAACTTTTTGCAGCTCCAGACCAACTCCTGACACTCCTCTCAGCGTCACCCCTCATCGTTCAGTGACAAACCAGAATAATTTCACCCTGAATCGCTCCCCAAACTCACGGAAATCAGTGACCAGATGGATTTCCTGCGAGTTTCCATCCTTCCCTGAGCGCTCCTGGCTCTCTTTCCCTGAGGAACGAGGCCTCTCCCAGCCCCCATTCCAGCCTTTCCCTCTCCACCATCCCCTCCTTCTCCGATTCCTCCTCTTCCCACATCTGCATCCAATTTCCTCACTGCCCTCCTTGGATTTCGGGATGGATTTCCCGCTCTGGAGAGCTTTGCTTGGGATTTTTTTTTTCCCCCAGACTACGAGCACGAGGAATGGCTGGGGTGGCCCCGGGTGTCGATGCTGGGAGTTGGGGACGATGTGAAGCCACAAATTGTCACGGGATTCGTGCCGGAAGAGGAAGGAAGAGCCGGGATCCAGCCCCCGGCTCGTGCTGGTGCCAAGTTTCGTTTCTTCTCCCGGGTTTCTCCCGGTTTCGATTCCTGGGGGCCCCTCAGGGCCAGGATTCCCTCGGGATGGGGAACCAGTGAGGCCTTGCTGCTCCTGGAATTCTGGGGGTTGTAAGGATTTCTGGGAAAACACTTTGGATGGGGCTTGGAGCGACCTGGGAAGGGGAAGGTGTTGCTGGTGTCCCTATATGGGATTTAGGGAATCCTAAATGGGATGGAAGGGGTTGAAATTTCCTCGTTCCCAAGGGTAGGGACATGTCCCACTATCCCAAGTCCCTGTCCAACCTGGCCTTGGACACTTCCAGGATGGGGCAGGCACAGCAAATCTGGGAATTCCATTCCACGACCTTCCCACCTTCAAAGGGAGGAATTTTTTCCCCCAATCTCCCACCCATCCCTGCAGTTTAAAAGTCACTTTTTGGCACGGGAATGAGCACGGAGAGGGGACATTCCCGGTGTGGGACCCTTCCCAAACCCCAGAGAAACAGGGACCATCACAGGGGTGGTGGGACACCATTCCTCGGGATCAGGGATGGATGTGACTCCCCCTCCAAGCCTGGATTTGATTCCCGGAGTTCCAGGTGCTTCCCTGGCAGGAGATGGATGAGGCTCACCCCAAAGGGATCCTCCATGAGCCACCCCTCATCCCAGACCCCACTCCTATCCCTGGAATTCCCGTCCTTTCCCATCCCTGGAGAAATTCCCTCCATCCCTGGAGAACCACGGCGTTACCTGGCGGTGACAGCGGCTCCGGCGGTGCCACCTCTGGAGCGGTGGCATCGGGAAGTCGCCTGTCCCCGCGCTCAGGGACGTCCCTTTATCAGCGAGGGGGGAGGAGGGTGAGGAGCCCCAAACCACAGCACTTCCCTCTTTGATGTCCCTGCCTCGATTTTTGGGAAGTGGTGACAAAAAAGCGGCAGATTTTCCCCGATTCCGTGTTTTTTTGGGGCTGGGGTGGATTTGGGTCAGGTCTCCGTGTTTAGGGTCCTGCTGGTGGGGCCAGGGCAGGATTGGTTTAATTCCCTGTGGGAGCGGTTTGGGATTTGTGCTGATAATTCTGGAATGTCTTTGTTGTGTCTTGGGTGGACTCGAGGGCAGCTCTGCCCCTCAGCCTGCCAGGGAGGGGTTGGGAATGTGCCGGGAATTTGGGGGACACGGCTGGGAAAACCAATCCCAACCCAGCCCAGGGGTATCCTGGATCCTGAGGCTTTGTGGATAAACTGGGAAAGAAGGAAAGGGGAATGCTGGCAGTGATGGTGTTTGTCACCTCCCATGTCACCGAGATGGATCCTGGTTGTCCTGGGAATGCTCTGAGTGCTGGAGCGGCTCAGCTCTGGGAGAGCTGGGAATGTTCCCCTGGAGAAGGGAAAACTCCAGGGAATGCTCAGAGTCCCTGCAGGGGCTCCAGGAGAGCTGGAGAGGGACTGGGGCCAAGGGCTGGAGGGACAGGAGCCAGGGAATGGCTTCCCACTGGGCAAGGGGAGATTGGGCTGGGATCTGGGGCAGGAATTCCTGCCTGGGCTGGAATTCCCAGATTTGCTGGGGCTGCCCCTGGATCCCTGGGAATGTCCAAGGGCAGGCTGGATGGACTTGGATCCACCTGGAATGGTGGGAGGCATCCCCAAAGGCAGGAGAGGGCTCTGCCAGAAGAAATTCCCCAAGGAATTCTCAGCTGGGCACCACAGGGAATGCAGAGGCTGATCCAGATTTCCTGGAGCAGGATCCACATCCAACCTCTGCCACCTGGAATAAAGACCCCCGAGGTGGTGGCACTGGTGGCACCGGTGGCCCTGATGGCATTGGTGGCACCAGTGGCCCTGATGGCACTGGTGGCACTGGCAGCACTGGTAGCACTGGATGAGGCCAGCCCGTGGTGACCCCTCGGGGTCAGTGCCCGCCCTTGTCCCCCGGCAGTGTGGGAACGTGCCCTGCGGGACCTCGGGGTGCTCCGGGGCCGTGCCAGGCGGGATGCTGAGTCAGCAGGGACATGCCCACGGCCCCCGCTGCCCCTCCCCCGCTGTGCCACCCCCTGGGAAATGGTCCCAGAGGCCACTGGGGGTTACTGGTGTGGGGCTGTGCCCGGCCTGGGTGACCCTGGGGGGGTCTGGGATTTGGGAGCTGTGCCAGTCCCGGTGGGTTTTTGGATTTGGGAGCTCTGCCAGCTCTGGTGGGTTTATGGATTTGGGGCCTGTGTGAGTTTGGGTGGGTTTTTGGATTTGGGAAGTGCCAGTGATGGTGGGTTTTGGATTTGGGAGCTGTGCCAATCCTGCTGGACTCATGGATTTGGGAGCTGTGCCAGTCCTGGTGGGCTCATGGATTTTGGAGCTGTGCCAGCTCTGGTGGGTTTATGGATTTGGGGCCTGTGTGAGTCTGGGTGGGTTTTTGGATTTGGGAAGTGCCAGTGATGGTGGGTTTTGGATTTGGGAGCTGTGCCAATCCTGCTGGACTCATGGATTTGGGAGCTGTGCCAATCCTGGTGAGCTCATCGATTTGGGAGCTGTGTGAGTTTGGGTGGGTTTTTGGATTTGGGAAGTGTGCCAGTCCTGGTGGGGTCATGGATTTTGGAGCTGTGTGAGTCTGGGTGGGCTTTTGGATTTGGGAAGTGTGCCAGTCCCGGTGGGCTCCTGGGTTTGGGAACTGTGCCAGTGCTGGTGGGCTTTTGGATTTGGAGCCTGTGTGAGTCTGGGTGGGTTTTTGGATTTTGGAAGTGCCTGTGCTGGTGGGTTTTGGATTTGGGAGCTGTGCCAATCCTGGTGAGCTCATGGATTTGGGACCTCTGTCAGTCTGGGTGGGTTTTTGGATTTGGGAAGTGCCAGTCCTTAAGGGTTCTGGGATTTGGGAGCTGTGCCAATCCTGGTGAGATTTTGGATTTGGGATCTGTGCCAGTCCTGGTGGGCTCATGGATTTTGGAGCTGTGTGAGTCTGGGTGGGCTCATGGGTTTGGGAGCTGTGCCAGCTCTGGTGGGTTTATGGATTTGGGGCCTGTGTGAGTCTGGGTGGGTTTTTGGATTTGGGAAGTGCCAGTGCTGGTGGGTTTTGGATTTGGGAGCTGTGCCAGTCCTGGTGAGCTCATCAATTTGGAAGCTGTGTGAATTTGGGTGGGTTTTTGGATTTGGGAAGTGCCAGTGATGGTGGGTTTTGGATTTGGGAGCTGTGCCAGTCCTGGTGAGCTCATCAATTTGGAAGCTGTGTGAATTTGGGTGGGTTTTTGGATTTGGGATCTGTGCCAGTCCTGGTGGGCTTTTGGATTTGGGAGCTGTGCCAATCCCAGTGGGATCCTGGATTTGGGATCTGTGAGCTCTGGTGGGCTCTTGGATTTGGGAGTTGTGCCAGGTCTGGTGACTATTTTGGATTTGGGAATTATGCCACTCCTGGCGGGCTCTTGGTGTGCGGGTTGTGCCAATCCCGGTGGTCTCCTGGATTTGGAAGCTCTGACAATCCTGGTGGGATCCTGGATTTGGGAGCTGTGCCGGTCCTGGTGGGATCCTGGATTTGGGAGCTCTGCCATCCTGGTGGACTCTTGGTGTGGGTGGGTTCTGCCAATCCCAGTGAGTTTTTGGATTTGGGAGCTCTGCCAATCCCGGTGGGTTCCTGGATTTGGGAGCTGTGTGAGTCTGGGTGGATTTTTGGATTTGGGAACAGCACCAATCCTAGTGGGCTCTTGGATTTGGGAAGTGTGCCAGTCCCGGTGGGCTCCTGGATTTGGGAGCTGTGCCAGTCCCAGTGGGCTCATGAATTTTGGAGCTGTGTGAGTTTGGGTGGACTTTTGTATTTGGGAAGTGTGCCAGTCCTGGTGGGCTCCTGGATTTGGGATCTGTGCCAATCCTGGTTGGCTCCTGGATTTGGGATCTGTGCCAGCCCCGTGCCAGGAGCGCCGTGCACTGCCCCGGCACCCGCAGAGCTCCGTGTGATCCCTGGGCAGGAAAAGCTGGGGCAGCCTGACCCAGCTCCAGCCCCTCTCTGCCCCCGCTTCCGGAGCCTCCTCTTCCTCCCCGCTTCCCCTCCCCGTGCCCGCGGTGCCCTGGCACGGAGAATTCCAGGATTTCTGGGCTGACAGGCCCAAGAAAACTCTGCATTCGACCTGAGGCCTTGGAAAAAGCCTCATAATAATAAGTATATATAAATATATATACGTATTATTTAATTCCAAATTAAATAATAGCATTGGGATTATGTGTGTGCAGTTTAATAGAAGTGTGTGATATCACAGGGTAGAAAACTTAAGGGTTCAAGTAATATATAAAAAAATTAATAATAAATAATAAATACTTTAATGCTTAAATAATAACTATATATATAAATATTTATATTATATATATGTATATATTTTTATATAAAATATAAATAAATATATATCTATATATAAATATAGATATTTATATATATTTCATATAAATATAAATAATTATACATTTATAAATATATATAAAATAAATATTTATATAAATATTTTATATATAATATATATTATAAAAATTATATATAATACAAATCTATATTTATAAAAATATATATATATATACAATAAAATTATATATATATATATATATATATATAAAAAGCAAGATGGAAGTTTTAGGGTTTGAGCCAGCCCTTTTTTTTCAGCTTTTTCTTCATGGGTTTGGGTGGAATTTTGTAATTGTGTAGAAAAATCAACATTTCAGGTGGTTGGTTATTGGGTTGAAAGTAAAAATAATTGAGGTGTCATTTCTTAATTGGACAGTTTGTGCTTAAAAGGGTCATAGAGAGAAAGAGACAGAGCCATTTTTTACTTTGTTAGCTAAAATTCACAACTTGTGAGACTGTAACATAAAAAAGAATTATATTTATTTATATTAGAGATATAGATAATATTTATTTATATTTAATTTAATACATATTTATAATTTAATATATATTTAATTTAATTTATATTTTTATTATATTTAGGTTTATATTTTTAATTTAATATTTAATTTTTAACTTAATATATTTTTATTTATTTAATATGTATTTTATATACATTATTTAATATAATGTATTTATATTAAACAATGTATTGTAATTTAATATTATTTAATAGTTTTTTATTATATATATTAATATATATATTTAATTTCATATATATTAATTTAATTTATTTATATTTTACTGTAAAGAATTAATAAACATTTGAATCCAAACACGAAATCCATCTCTTGAGCATTTAATCTCGAGTCTGACAGAAAAAAAGATTTAAAAAGCCACACCCTGGCACAGCCAGGGGCTGGGGGCTGCCCTCCCTCGGATGGGACCCCCGGATCTGCCAGGATTCTCCCGGTGTTCCCAGTGGGCAGCAGTGGGATCCAGAAGGAGAAAAGCCCATCCCAGTCCTGTTGGGGAAGATGAAACGGGAAAGTCTTATAAATTTGACTGCTTATTTTTACAGAATATGAAATATTATAAGTGGAATAGAATTGAAATTAAGTTTTGATGTCTAAGATGCCGAGCTTTAGTCACTGAACAACTGGAAAACAATAATATGGCCGGGTGAAGGTTAAACAATTAAATTAATTGATTAAACAATTCCCTTCTCCTTACCAAGAGCCCAAGGGTCAGAGCAGACCCTGCTGGCTTGGCAGGAGGGGTCCCAAGAGTCGTTTTTAGGGTTTAAAATATAACACAGGATGGGAATGTAATGATTGTTACAGGCTGTGTGTAAATGCTGTAGGATTTGTAGTTTTTAGGGTTTAAAATATAACACAGGATGGGAATGTAATGATTCTTATAGGCTGTGTGTAAATGCTGTAGGATTTGTAATTTTTAGGGTTTAAAATATAACACAGGATGGGAATGTAATGATTCTTATAGGCTGTGTGTAAATGCTGTAGGATTTGTATCTCGTGCTGGATTGGTTGGTGTCAAGCAGAATATTCAGTATAGAAGGAGATTTAATGGATTGGAATGGGAACTTCGCTCTCTTTTTTCTCTCTTTTTCTTCCTCTTTTTCATCTTCACTCTCTCCTTTCTCCTCTTCCTCCTCACTCTCTCTCTGCTCTGAGCTGTGCTGGCAGCTCATGGCAGGGCCCCTTCACCCACGCCCTGTGCAATGAACTGCACACTCCAAATCCAGCCTGGACTCCAGAGATCTCCCATCTCCGTTCATCCTATCACCATCCCAAACTCATTCCCACACAGTCCCATTCCTTGGATAGCTGCCCCCTTTTCCAGGACATCCAGGAGCCTCTGGAGTCTCACCCCACCCCAGCCCACCTTGTCCCAGCTGCTCCACAGAAGCTCGGGAGATTCCGGAACCTTCCTGGCCACATCCAGTTCCTCTTTCCAGGCCCAGGGTGGGACCAGCTGGAAAAGGGAAGCTAAAATTAATGGAAAACCAGGGAAATCAGGGAAAGGGGATGGAAAACTCTGTGGGTGTCTCCTGGGGAAGGAGGGGTGGATGTGCCATAGCCTGGGGATTGGATTCCTCCTGGGAATGGGAATCTTCCAGGGATTGAGTCAACAATTCCTGGGGGCCAACATTGTCCTGGGGACCAGAATCGTCCTGGAAATGAGAACCTTCCAGGGAAACAGGATCCTTCTGGGATTGAGAACCTTTAAGGGAATCAGGATCCTCCTGGGAATGAGAACCTTCCAGGAGATCAGGATCCTACCAGGAATGAGAACCTTTAAGGCAATCAGGATCGTGTGGGAATGAGAACCTTCCAGGGAACCAGGATCCTCGTGGGAATGAGCATCCCCCTGGGAATAAATATCCTCCTGGGACCAACATCCACCTGGGAATGAAAACCTTCCAGGGGACCAGGACCCTTCTGGGATTAAGAACCTTTAAGGGAATCAGGATCCTCCTGGGAAAGAGAACCTTCCAGGAGATCAGGATCCTTCTGGAAATGGGAACCTTCCAGGAGACCAGGATCATCCTGGGATCCTTCTGCTAATGAGAATCTTCCAGGGGACCACCATCCTCCTTGGGCCAGCTTCCACCTGGGAATAAGAACCTCCCTGGGAATGAGAACTTTCCAGGGACCAGAATCCACCTGGGAATGAGAACCTTTTGGGAATGAGAGCTTTCCTGGGGACCAACATCCACAAGGGACATGCATTTTCCTGGGAATGAGAACCTTCCTGGGAATGAGAACTTTCCTGGGAACGAGAACTTTCATGGGGAAGGAGAGATGGATGTCCCAGCATTTTCCTGGGACCAGCACTTTCCTGGAAATGAGAAACTCCCTGGGAATAAGAACTTTCCTGGGGACCACCATCCTCCTGGGACCAGCATTTTCCTGGGACCAGCATCCACCTGGGAATGAGAACCTTCCTGGGAATGAGAACTTCCTGGCGAATGAGAATTTTCCTGGGGACCACCATGCTCCTGGGACCAGCATCCCCCTGGGAATGAGAATCTCCCTGGGAATGAGGACTTTTCTGGGAATGAGAACCTTCCTGGGAATGAGAACTTTCCTGGGGACCAACACTCTCCTGGGACCAGCGTTTTCCAGGGAGCAGCATCCACCTGGGAATGAGAACTTTCCTGGGAATGACAACTTTCCTGGGGACCACCACACTCTTGGGACCAGCATATTCCTGGGACCAGCATTTTCCTGGGAATGAGAAACTCCCTGGGAATGAGAATTTTCCCAGGGGACCATCATCCTCCTGGGACCGACATCCACCTGGGAATGAGAACTTTCCTGGGAATGAGAACTTCCCTGCGAATGAGAGCTTTCCTGGGAATGAGAACTTCCCTGGGAATGAGAATTTTTCTGGGGACCACCATCATCCTGGGACCAACACTCTCCTGGGACCAGCATTTTCCAGAGAGCAGCATCCACCTGGGAATGAGAACTTCCCTGGGAATGAGAACTTTCCTGGGAATGAGAACTTTTCTGGGGACCAAAATCCTCATGGGACCAGCATTTTCCTGGGACCAGCATCCACCTGGGAATGAGAACTTCCTGGGGAATGAGAACTTTCCTGGAAATGAGAACGTTCCTGGAAATGAGAATTTTCCTGAGGACCAACATCCACCTGGGAGCAGCATCCCCCTGGGAATGAGAATCTTCCTGGGAATGAAAACGTTCCTGGGGACAAACACTCTCCTGGGACCAGCATCCACCTGGGAATGAGAACTTTCCTGGGAATGACAACTTTCCTGGGGACCACCACACTCTTGGGACCAGCATATTCCTGGGACCAGCATTTTCCCGGGAATGAGAAACTCCCTGGGAATGAGAATTTTCCCAGGGACCACCATCCTCCTGGGACTGACATCCACCTGGGAATGAGAACATTCCTGGGAATGAGAACTTTCCTGGGAATGAGAACTTTTCTGGGGACAAACATCCTCCTGGAACCAGCATTTTCCTGGCACCAGCATTTTTCGGGGACCAGCGTTTTCCTGGGACCAGCATCCACCTGGGAATGAGAACTTTCCTGGGAATGAGAATTTTCCTGGGGACCAACACTCTCCTGAGACCAGCGTTTTCCAGGGAGCAGCATCCACCTGGGAATGAGAAACTCCCTGGGAATGAGAACTTTCCCGGGAATAAGAACCTTCATGGGGACCAGCATTTTCCGGGGACCAGTATTTTCCTGGGACCAGCATTTTCCTGGGACCAGCATTTTCCTGGGACCAGCACCTTCCCGGGACCAAATCCCTCCCTTGCCCAACTCTCTCATTCCCGGGGCGGGCGGAGCGCGGCCCGGGGAGGCCGCGGGATGGGCGGCTCATTCCATGCCCAGCAGGAATGCGGGCTGGGCGGCCAGCCCGGAGAGATAACCGGGAATTCGGGCGTGGGAGAGGAAAACAGCGATGGGAAGAGTGGGAATAAATCACTCGTCCTGTGGCGGGCTGTGCCAGGGACGGCAAACCCGGAGCGAAATTACGGATTTTGGAAACAGAACGGGGATTTGGGGTGGAAAACCCTTTCCTTTCCATTTTTTAACAGGGAAAGGGAGGAAGAGGAGGCAGCGCTGATCCCCCTCCAGACCCTCCCGCATTCCCCCCTTTTCCCTTTCCTGGAGTGAAAAATTGAAGGAAAAAAGACAAATCCAATAAATCTGCCGGGCTCGGCGGGGACACCGTGGTGACACCCACGTCACCGCCCCAGCGCTGGCACCTGAGTCAACACAGATGGGTTTGCTTTGGCTGGGGGAGGACTGGGAAGAGCTGCGGGGTTCCAAACTGAGAGAAAAAACAAAAAAAACCCCAAAACCTCCAAAAAAAACCACAAAAAAGAAAAAAACCCAAAAAACCCCCCAAACAAACAAACCACACAAACCCAAACCAAAAAACCCAAACCAAACCAAAACCCACAAAAGAAAACAAACAACAAAAAAACAAACAAAAAAATTCCCAAAAAACCCACCAAAAAACCCCAACCAAAAAAAACCCCCAAAAAACAAAACAAAACACCAAAACCCACAAAAGAAAACAAACAAACAAACAAATCAACAAAAACCCCCCAAACCCCAAAAAACTTGGGAATTCCAGCTGCTGGAGCAGCGGGACATTCCCGAAGTCCCCATTGCTGCGGACAGATGTTGGGGGCGCCCTACCCCGAGCACATCTGGATTCCCTCCGGCTGGAATGCGCGGCAGGCGAGAGGAACGACAAGATTTGTCTTTCCAAACAATGGTGGATGAAACCAGCGCCGAGGTGTTACAAACGGATGCGATTCACGCTAATTAAATGGTAACAATATCAAAATTTTAGAGAATAATTGTTACAAAGCGATATAAGAAATAATTGTTACAAAGCGGATGGGCCCTTTTTGCAGACATTTCATGGGAAAACAAAACACAGGTTTGATATGAGTCAAATCCCGAGCTAGAACAGCCCTGGGATAATTGGGAAAAAGGCCTTGGGATGGGAAAATTTGGGATGATCCCAGTTTTAAGGGGTGATTTAAGTCGTGCTTTTATCTGTAACTAATAAAACTTATTTTTGGAATATAATAACGTTTAGTACGCATGCAAAACCTGTAAGGTTATCCAGAGGACAGCGATGATGATGATGATGATGATGAGTAGCCTTCATCAGAAAAAACACCAAGAGAAGACAGAAGACCCCTCAGCAACAAGTGGAGCATGTGCCATGAAGTCATGAAGTTTTCATGAATCTTGAAATCATGAAGATTTTATGAATATTGAAATCATGAGGATTTCATGAATCTTGAGATCATGAAGATTTCATGACTCTTGAAATTATGAAGATTTCATGAATCATGAAATCACAAAGATTTCATGAATCATGAAATCACGAGGATTTCATGAATCTTGAAACCACGAAGATTTCATGAATCATGAAGTCATGAAGATTTCATAAATCTTGAAATCACGAAGATTTAACAAATCTTGAAATCATGAGGATTTAATGAATCATGAAATCACGAAGATTTAATGAATCTTGAGATCACAAGGATTTCATGACTGTTGAAATCATGAAGATTTCATGAATCTTGAAGTCACAAAGGTTTCATGCATCATGAAATCATGAGGATTTCATGAATCTTGAAACCACGAAGATTTCATGAATCATGAAGTCACAAAGATTTAATGAATCTTGAAATCAAAAAGATTTCATGAATCTTGAAATCATGAAGATTTCATTAATCTTGAAATCACGAAGATTTCATGAATCATGAAGACATGAAGGTTTCATGAATCTTGAAATAACAAAGATTTCATGAACCTTGAAATAACGAAGATTTCATGAATCTTGAAATCACCAAGATTTCATGAGTCTTGAAGTCATGAAGATTTCATGAATCTTGAAATCACGAAGATTTCATGCATCATGAAATCACAAAGATTTCATGAATCATGAAGTCATGAAGATTTCATGAATATTGAAATCCTGAAGATTTCATGAATCATGAGATCATGAGGATTTAATGAATCATGAAACCACGAAGATTTCATGAATTTTGAAGTAATGAAGATTTCATGAATCTTGAAGTCACAAAGATTTCATGGATCTTGAAATCATGAATATTTCAAGAATGGGAAACAGGAGGAAATTTACTGGAAACACTGAGGATTTTAGTTAAATTTGGAGGTGTTTTATTTTGTATTTTAGGTAGGGTGGGAATCCCCTGCCATACCCCAGTTTGGGTTTTCTTATGCATTATCCCAACCTTAATTATTCTCAATTAATCACTGCCAAACGTTATATATTGTATTTCATCTCGATTAAAATCGCTGCCAAATTTTAACTTCGTTGTTTGTTGAATTGGACATTAAAGAATTTCATTCTTAACAGAGGGATAAGGGAAAAACGGGAAGGATTCTGCTGATGGATGAATGGAAAAGAAAATATTTTCCTTTACAAATGAAGCCGTGGGTTTGCTGATAAATGAAATTTGGATATTGAAAGGTGAAAGAGACAATGGGGAAAAGCCATAAATCCCATAAAAATTAAAATTTTGGGGGACTTATACATTAAAAGGGGAATTTTAGGTTATTAGTCATTCTGGGAAGTCTGCACCTCTCAAATACCTCAGAATGGGGAAAGAGAGAGAGAAATGCAGATAAAATTAGAAAAAAAAAAATAGAATTAAAGGAGGAATTTTCCTCCGAAAATTTGAGAGATCCCAGGGCCTCTCCCTTAATTGAAATAAAGTAAAAGGATTCCTCTGTCTCCTTTTTTTGGACATAAACCTCTGGCGTTCATGGATTAATTTTACTGACACAGGTGTGGGATGGCTGTCCCCTGCCCGCTGTCCCCTCCTCGCTGTCCCCTGCCCGCTGTCCCCTGCCCGCTGTCCCCTCCCAAGGGTCACGGCCGGCCTGGGAACGCGGCCCCGGGCAGCGCCGGGCCAATGTTTGCTTTGGCACCGGGGCTGGGAGCGAAGCCTGGGCGGCTCCCGGCTCCCCCCTCGGCTCCTCCCGCATCCCGCCGGGCTCCTCCGGCTCCTCCGACTGCCCCAGGTCCCCTCGATCCCACCCCAGTCCTCCCAGTTACCCCAGTTTCCCCCCTCAATGCTCTCAGTTCACTCTGGTCCTCCTGGTTT
Organism: Acrocephalus arundinaceus; assembly: GCA_021534815.1. NCBI lineage: Eukaryota > Metazoa > Chordata > Aves > Passeriformes > Sylviidae > Acrocephalus > Acrocephalus arundinaceus. The sequence goes on from JAJEOU010001397.1 coordinate 44,204, forward strand.
CTGCTCTCCCTGTGTCCTCCCCAGCTCCTCCTGCCCCAAATCCCTCCCAGTTCCTCCCAGTTCCTCCCAGTTTCTCCCAGTTCCCCCCAGTTCCCCCCAGTTCCCTCATCTCCTCCCGTTCTCTCTGGTTTCCCCCAGCTCCCCTCAATCCCACTCCAGTATTCCCAGTTAACTGTGGCTCCCTCCTGGCTCCCCCAGTTCCCCCCAAGCTCTCTCCAGTCTTCCCAGTTTCCCCCTCCTCCAGCTCCTCCCGGCTCCTCTGGCTGCCCTCGATCCCACCCCAGTCCTCCCAGTTCCACCCCAGTCCTCCCAGTTCACTCTGGTCCTCCTGATTTCTGCTCCCTCCCAGCTCCCCCTGTCCCCAATCCCTCCCAGTCCCTCCCAGTTCCTCCCAGTTCCTCCCAGTTATCCCCAGTTCCCCCGCCTCCTCACACTCTCTCTGGTTCCCCCCCCGCTCCCCTCAATCCCACTCCAGTATTCCCAGTTAACTGCGGCTCCCTCCTGGCTCCCCCAGTTCCCCCCAATCTCTCTCCAGTCCTCTCCAGTCTTCCCAGTTTCCCCCTCCTCCAGCTCCTCCCGGCTCCTCCGGCTGCCCCAGATCCCCTCGATCCCACTTCCAGTCCTCCCAGTTCTCTCAGTTCCTCCCAGTCCTCCCAGTTCCCCCCAGCTCCCCTCAATCCCATTCCAGTATTCCCAGTTAACCCCGGCTCTGCCCTGGCTCTCCCAGTTCCCACCAGTCCTCCCAGTTTCCCCTGGCCCTGCTGGGCTCCTCCTGCTCTTCCCCGCTCCCCCAGTTCCCCCTGGCTTTTCCCAGCTCCCCCCAGTTCCCTCCCAGTTCCCCCAAATCTCTCCCAGTCCTCCCAGTTCCCTCCAGCTCCCCCCAGTCTCCATCCCAGTTTGGGTTTGCAGCTCCAATTTCCACCCTGGGGATGTTTGGGATGTTTCAAATCCAGGGATTCACAATGTCCCAGCCCCATTTTCTATCCTTGAAATGTTTGGGATCTTTCAAATCCAGGGATTCACAAATTCCCAGTTCCAATTTCCACCCTGAGGATGTTTGGGATCCTCAAAATCCATAGATTCTCAATGTCCCAGCCCAAATTTCCACCCTGGGAGTTTTTGGGATCTCTCAAATCCAGGGATTCACAAACCCCCAGTCACAATTTCCACTCTGGGGGTGTTTGGGATCTCCCAAATCCAGGGATTCACAAACTCTGAGCTCCAATTTCCACCCTGGGAGTGTTTGGGATCTCTCAAATCCAGGGATTCACAATGTCCCAGCCCCAATTTCTATCCTTGAAATATTTGGGATCTTTCAAATCCAGGGATTCACAACCCCCCTGATCCATTTTCCACCCTGGGAGTGTTTGGGATGTTTGAAATCCAGGGATTCTCACTGTCCCATCCGCAATTTCTACCCTTGAAATATTTGGGATCTTTCAAATCCAAGGATTCACAAATTCCCAGTTCCAATTTCCACCCTGGGAGTGTTTGGGATCTTTCAAATCCAGGGATCCACAACCCCCTGATCCATTTTCCACCCTGGGAGTGTTTAGGATGTTTGAAATCCAGGGATTCTCACTGTCCCAGCCCCAATTTCTATCCTTGAAATGTTTGGGATGTTTTAAATCCAGGGATTCACAATGTCTCAGCCCCAATTTCCACCCTGGGAATGTTTGGGATCCTCAAAATCCAGGGGTTCACAATTCCTTTCACCAATTTCCACCCTGGGAGTGTTTGGGATCTTTCAAATCCAGGGATTCACAATGTCCCAGCCCCAATTTCCACCCTGGGAGTATTTGGGACCCTCAAAATCCAGGGATCCACAATATCCCAACTCCAATTTCCACCCCAGTTCCCGAGCTTTTTCCAGCAGTAATTTCAGGCTGAGCTGCTGCCCGGCTCCAAGGAAACATTTTGGGTCGGATTCCTCTCATCCCGGAGTCTCGTCCCTCCCCACGTGCGCGAGCTTTCGAGCGGAAAATCAATTCCTAATGCACAAACCCGACTTTTACATTTCGGGAACGCGGGGACGGAGCCGTCTCGAGCCACCGATCCCCAACGCCTCATTAGCCACGGAGCGAGCCGGGCTCCCTGAGGAGCGGGATGTGAATTATTCCTGAGGAAGAACGGGATGTGAATTATTCCTGAGGAGGAACGGGATGTGAATTATTCCTGAGGAGGAACGGGGGGTGAATTATCACCGCGACACCGGGAGCGATGACGCTCCGAGGTAATGGGATATGACACGACCCCACTCCTGCCGTGCTAATTCCTGATTCCCGGAATCTGCCACAGCGACCAGGCCAGGCAGGGACGGTCTGGGGACAGCAGGGGACAGGTGGCATCACTCCAAATCCCAAATCCCAGGGTTTGCTTTTCCCAGTCAGTGTCTAGCTGGACAGAGGTCCCTGTCCATGAGGGGATCCCAAATCCAGCTGGCACAGCCCCATCCTGGTTTGGGATGAGGTTGCAAATTCCCAGGCCTGGATCCAGGACAGCTCCGTCCTGGTTTGGGATGATGTTCCAAACTCCCACCCCTGGATCCAGGGCAGCTCCATCCTTATTTGGGATGATGATCCATCTTCCCAACCTGGATCCAGGGCAGCTCCATCCTGGTTTAGGATGATCCATTTTCCCATCCCTGGATCCAGGACAGCTCCATCCTGGTTTGGGATGTTCCATCTTCCCAGATCTAGATCCATGACAAGTCTATCCTGGTTTGGGATGATGTTCCAGGTTCCCAGATCTGAAACCATGACTCCAAACCCCAAATCCCAGTGTTTGCTTTTCCCAATCAGTGTCTAGCTGGACAGAGATCCCTGTCCATGAGGGGATCCCAAATCCAGCTGGCACAGCTCCATTCTGGTTCGGGATGTACCAACTTCCCAAACCTGGATCCAGGGCAGCTCCATCCTGGTTTGGGATGTTCCATCTTCCCAGATCTAGATCCATGACAAGTCTATCCTGGTTTGGGATGATGTTCCAGGTTCCCAGATCTGAAACCTTGACTCCAAATCCAGAATCCCAGGATTAGCTTTTCCCAATCAGTGTCTAGCTGGACAGAGGTCCCTGTCCATGAGGGGATCCCAAATCCAGCTGGCACAGCCCCATCCTGGTTTGGGATGATGTTCCAACTTCCCAAACTTGGACCCAGGACAGCCCCATCCTGTTTTGGGATGATGTTCCAGCTTCCCAGACCTGGATCCAGGACAGTCCCATCCTCCCTCAGGCTGATGCTCCATCCTTAATTCCAGAACTGGAATTATGGCAGCCCTGTCCTGGCTTGGAATGATCCTCCTGGAGCCATCCCATCCCCATTCCAAATTTCCACCCTGGGGATGTTTGGGATGTTTCAAATCCAGGGATTTGCAAACCCCCAGCCCCGTTTTCCACCCTGGAAGTGTTTGGGATCTCTCAAATCCAGGGATTCACAATATTCCAGCCCCAATTTCCACCCTGGGGATGTTTGGCATCTTTCAAATCCAGGGATTCACAAACCCCAGCCCCAATTTCCACCCTGGGAGTGTTTGGGATCTGGTGCTTCTGGGATGCGATTTTCCCAGTGGAAAATCATCCCAAGGACTCAGTTCCCTCCAGGGTTGTGGCTGTGTCCCTTTTTCCCACCCACGGAAATCCCGGGATCTATTTGGGATCCTCGGGATGAACCCCTCAGTGCCGGGAGATCCCCGAGGATGAAATGTGGGATAAGGAACAGCTTTTCCCACCCTCGGGAGGTTCGGTGAGGAACAACAACAGCAGCTTCGGGTTGGAAACGTCCCAGTTTGGCAGGAAAACGCCATTCCTGCCAAAAAACTCCGGGCAGGAAAACCGCGGCTTGGAATTCAGGGAAAGCAGCTTGGCCGGGAATATTTCAGGAATCCTCCCCCATCCCGGTGTGTCCCTGAGGGGTGCCCAGCTCTGACACCCCAGGGCTGTCACCCACTGGGACACGGCGACATTTTCCCTTCCCAAACCCCTCTCCAGCCAAAACTTCGGGAATTTTTGCCTCCTGACCGCTCCCACCCCCTCCTGAGCATTCCTGGGATAGGCACGAGGATCCCAAAGTGCAGGATGCGCTTAACATCACTCAGGGCTGGCTGCTGTCACATCGATGTCCCCAACGCCGCTCTCACTTTCCCAGCACCGCCGGGAAGGCGGGGATGGTGGCGGCTGATCCATGTTTCCCATCCGTGTTCCCGCTTGGCGACATCCTTTCGCATTTTGCTCCTCGTTTTTGCACTTTTCACGCTTTTCAGGACGCGAACCGTCAGGCCTGGCAGCTGGAGGCGCCGGGAGCCTCCCCCGCTTTTCCTGCCGCAGGGATGGGAAGAGTCGTTTTTCACCCAAATCCTCCATTTTCCTCCCCAAGGGAGTGGAAAGAGCCGTTTTTCACCCAAATCCTCCATTTTCCTCCCCAAGGAGTGGGAAGAATAATTTTTCACCAAAATCCTCGATTTTCCACCCCAAGGAGTGGCCAGGGATGGGAAGAGTTATTTTTCACCCAAATCCTCGATTTTCCACCCCAAGGAGTGGCCAGGGATGGGAAGAGTTATTTTTCACCCAAATCCTCCATTTTCCTCCCCAAGGAGTAGCCAAGGAGTGGGAAGAGTTGTTTTTCACCCAAATCCTCGATTTTTGGCCCCAGGGAGTGGCCAAGGAGTGGGAAGAGTCGTTTTTCACCCAAATCTTCGACTTTCCTCCCCAAGGAGTGGGAAGAATAATTTTTCACCCAAATCCTCGATCTTCCTCCTCAAGGAGTAGCCAGGGAGTGGGAAGAGTCATTTTTCACCCAAATCCTCGATTTTCCTCCCCATGGAGTGGCTGGGGAGTTGGAAGAGTAATTTTTCACCCAAATCTTCGATTTTTCTCCCCAAGGAGTGGGAAGAGTCGTTTTTCATCCAAATCCTCCATTTTCCTCCCCAAGGAGTGGAAAGAATAATTTTTCACCCAAATCCTCGATTTTTCTCCCCAGAGAGTAGCCAGGGAGCAGGAAGAGTCGTTTTTCACCCAAATCCTGAATTTTCCTCCCCAGGGAGTGGCCATAGAGTGGGAAGAGTCATTTTTCACCCAAATTCTCCATTTTTCTCCCCAGGGAGTGGCCCAGGAGTGGGAAGAGTTGTTTTTCATCCAAATCCTCGATTTTCCTTCCCAAGGACTGGCCAGGGAGTGAGAAATGAGATCCTGAGGAATTCTCGGCTCCCCAAATCCCTCTGGCCTCATCCAGCCAGGAGAGATCCCCAAATTTAGGGTGCTCCAAGGAGTGAGAGAAGCAGGGGGGACAGGGAAGGCTCGGGATATTGGGGAGTGGGAAATGTGGGAAGTAAATGTGGAAAATAAATGTGGGAAATGTGGGAAATATTGTGGGAAATGTGGGGAATGGGAATCCCGCCACAACGGGGACAGATCCCAGACAGGGTGGGAGTCACTTTTCCCTCTCCCTCAACTCCAGGGCAGGAATTTCTGGATTTAACCCCTCGCCAGAGGCGACAAAAATCCCCTGTGGAAAATCATTTCCAGCCCTCATTCCAAGCCGTCCTGGCTCCTTCATTCCCAAATCCCAGCTCCCGATGGAGGGAAGGGGCCCTTGGGTGGGGTGGGGTCCCAGCAGGTTTGGTGACTGTCCCTGCGGGGAGGGGGACACCGGGACACATCTGGGCACAGCTGGGGACCCCAGCCCCCTCTTTGGGGACCCCGCAGAGGCAGCGCTGCCGCAGCCCCCCGCCCCGTTCCGTGCCCCTCACGGTTTGTTTTCCTTTCCCGGAGAACTCCGGCTGACCCGGGGCCGGGAAGAGCCTCCGGAGCCGGGGGGGGGGAGCCCGGCGGGACCCCCGGAGCAGCCCCCGGAGCCGCCCCCTCCTCTCGGTAATGGTTCGCAGCTGCCTCCTCCTCGCCCTCCTCCTCCTCGGGAGGGGCTGGGGGACACCGTGGCAGGGACAGGGACAGTCGGGGAGGGGACACGGGGACAGGGGGGGCTGGGGGACACCGTGGGAGGGGCAGGGGCACCCAGAGAGGGGACACGGGGACAGGGGGGGCTGGGGGACACCGTGGGAGGGGCAGGGACACCCGGGGAGGGGACACGGGGACAGGAGGGCTGGAGGACACCGTGACAGGGGCAGGGACACTCGGGGAGGGGACACGGGGACAGGGGGACTGGGGGACACCATGGCAGGGACAGGGACACGCGGGGAGGGGACACGGGACACGGGGGGGCTGGGGGACACCGTGGGAGGGGCAGGGACACCCAGGGAGGGGACACGGGGACAGGAGGGACTGGGGAACACCTTGGCAGGGGCAGGGACACCCAGAGAGGGGACACGGGGACAGGAGGGCTGGGGGATACCGTGACAGGGACAGGGACACCCAGGGAGGGGACACGGGGGGCACCATAGGGGGAAGGCTGTGTGCACATGTGTGTGCACATGGAGTGTATGTACATGTGTGTGTGTGCACATGGAATGTATGCATGTCTGTGTGCACATATGTGTGCACATGGAGTTTTTGCACGTGTGTGTGCACACGTGTGCGTGCAAATGCAGTGTATGTGTGTGCACATGGAGTGTATGTACGTGTGTGTGTATACATGTGTAAGCACCTGGAATGTTTCTACATGTGTGTGCACACGTGTGTACATGGAGTGTTTGTACTTGTGTTTGTGCACACGTGTGTGCACATGGAGTGTATGTATGTGTGTGCACATATGTGTGCAGGTGGAGTGTATGTATATGTGTGTGCACATGGAGTGTATGAATGTGTGTGCACACGTGTGTGTACATGGAGTGTTTGTACATGTGTGTGCACATGTGTGTGTACATGGAATGTGTGTGTGTGTGTGCACATATGTGTGCACATGGAGCGTATGTGTGTGTGTGTGCACATGGAGCGTATATACACTTGTGTGTGTGCACATGGAATGTATGCATGTCTGTGTGCACATATGTGTGCACATGGAGTTTTTGCACGTGTGTGTGTGCACACGTGTGTGTGCAAATGCAGTGTATATGTGTGGAAATGCAGTGTATGTACATGCGCGTGTACACATGTGTATGCACATGGAATGTTTCTACATGTGTGTGCACACGAGAGCACATGGAGTGTTTGTACATGTCTTTGTGCACATGGAGTGTATGTACTTGTATGTGCACATATGTGTGCAGGTGGAGTGTATGTATATGTGTGTGCACATGGAGTGTATGAATGTGTGTGTGCACACGTGTGTGCACATGGAGTGTAGGTATATGTGTGTGCACATGTGTGAACATGGAGTGTATGTATCTGTGTGTAAACACGTGTGTGTATGTGGAGTGTATATATGTGTGTGTGCACGGGTGTGTACATGGAGTGTATGAATGTGTGTGTGCACATGAAGTGTATGTATGTGTGTGCACACACGTGTGCACATGGAGTGTGTGTGCACATGTGCATAGACATGGAGTGTATGTGTGTGTGCACGCACATGTGTGTGTATGTGGAGTGTATGCACGTGTGTGCACATGTGTGTGTATCTGGAGTGTATGTATGCATGTGCACATATGAGAACATGGAGTGTATGTACGTGTGTGTGCACATGGGGTGTTTGTACTTGTATGTGTGTGCTCATGTGTGTGCACATGGATTGTATGTACGTGTGTGTGTGCACAGAGTGAATGTGTGTGTATACACATGTGTGTGCACAGAGTGTTTTTACATGTGTGTGTGTGCATGGAGTGTATGTAAGTGTGTGTGTGAATGGAATGTGTGTGCACATGTCTATGCACAGGGAATGTTTCTACATGTGTGTGCACATGAGTGCATATGGAGTGTTTGTACATGTGTTTGTGCACACGTGTGTGCACATGGAGTGTATGTATGTGTATGTGTGCACATGGAGTGTATGTACATGTATGCGCACATGGAGTGAATGTATGTATGTGTGTGTGCACATGGAGTGTATGTACTTGTGTGTGCACATATGTGTGCACGTGGAGTGTATGTACATGTGTGTGTGCACACGTTTGTGTGTGCACATAGAATATATGTACGTGTGTGTGCACATGGAGTGTGTGCATGTGTGTGTGCACATGGAGTGTATGTACATGTGGTGTGTGCAGATGTGTGTGCACATGGAGTGTATGTATATGTGTGTGCACATGTGAGAACATGAAGTATATGTGCACATGTGCATAGACATGGAGTGTATGAGTGTGTGTGCACATGGGGTGTTTGTACTTGTATGTGTGTGCACAAGGAGTGTATGTACATGTGTATGTATACACGTGTGTGCACAGAGTGTTTTTACATGTGTGTGTGCACATGGAGTGTATGTGCGTGTGTGGACATCGTGTGTGCACATGGAGTGTATGAATGTGTGTGTGCACGTGTGTGCACAAGGAGTGTATGTACATGTGTGTGTGAACACATAGAGTGTGTGCACGAGTCTGCACATGGAATGTATGTACGTGTGTGCACATATGTGTGCACATGGAGTGTATGTATATGTGTGTGCACATGGAGTATATGAATGTGTGTGTGCACATGGAGTGTTTGTATGTGTATGTGTGTGAACATAGAGTGCACGTACATGTGTGTGTGTGCATATGGAGTGTGTGCCTGTGAGTGTGCACATGGAATGCTTGTATGTGTGTATGCACACGTTTGCCCATGGGATGTATGTACATGTGTGTGTGTGTGCACATGGAGTGTTTGTACATATGTGTGCACATGGAGTGTGTGCACGTGTGCGTGCACGTGTGAGTGTGCAAATGCTCTGTGTGTGCACACTGTGTGTTTGGGGGTGTGCACGTGTGTGAGTGTAAGTGCTCTGTGTGTGTGCGCACATTGTGTGTGCACGCACATGTGTGTGAGTGTGCAAGTGCTGTGTGTGCACACATTTTGGGCGTGCATGTGTGTGGGCTGTGTGCAAGTGTGTGTGTGAGCGTGGTGTTTGTGCAAGAGCTTATGCAGGTGTGCAAGACCACGTGTGTGTGTGAGTGCAAGAACCCATGCATGCGTGTGCAAGGGCGCAAAGAGCACCTGTGTGTGTGCAGAGGTGTGGGTGTGCAAGGGCACCCGTGTTTCCCTGTGGGTGTGCAAGGACACGCGCGTGTGCAAGAGCTCGAGCGCTCCCAGGGGAAACGGAGGCCTGCGGGTGCCCCCCGAGCTCGCGGCTTTCCGGGTTTTTGGGGTTTCCAAATCCGCAAAAAATCCCCTAAATCCCACCCCGTGGATATCGGAGGGACCCCGGGTGGATCCCGGGAATGGGATGGGATCCCGGGAATGTGGGAATGGCAGCTTTGGGATGGGATGGGGTCCTGGGAATGGCAGTTTGGGATGGGATCCCGGGAATGCAGGAATGGGATCCTGGGAATGAGGGAATGGCAGCTTCGAGATGGGATCCTGGGAATGGCAGCTTTGGGATGGAATCCCGGGAATGGCAGTTTGGGACGGGGTGGGATCCCGGGAATGTGGGAATGGCAGCTTTGGGATGGGATGGGATCCCGGGAATGGCAGCTTTGGGATGGGATTCTGGGAATGTGGGAATGGCAGCTTAGGGATGGGATCCCCGGTATGGGATGGGATCCCAGGAATGCGGGAATGGGATAGGAACGGGATGGGATCCCGGGAATGTGGGGATGGGAATGGGATGGGATCCTGGGTGTGTGGGAATGGCAGTTTTGGTATGGGATGGGATCCCGGGAATGCAGGAATGGCAGTTCGGGATGGGATGGGATCCCGGGAATGGCAGATTTTGGGATGGGATGGGATCCCAGGAATGCGGGAACGGCAGCTTTGGAATGGGGTGGGATCTCGGGAATGGGATGGGATCCCGGGAATGCGGGAATGGCAGATTTTGGGATGGGATGGGGTCCCGGGAATGCGGGAATGGCAGCTTTGGAATTCGGGTGGCACCGCTCGTCCCCCCCAACCCCGCTGGCACCGCGCGTTCCCGCGGGCGCGCCGCCCTTGGCGGGGCGGGGGGGAAGGAAGCGCTCCAGCCCTTCCCGGGCTGGGTGGGATCCAGCCCCGCTCCCGGAGCTCCGGGGAAAAAAAAAAAAAGAGGGGGAAAAACAGGAGGGGCGGGGGGCTCGGGGCTGCACCCCCTCCCCGTAGGGTCCCCTCGGCCTCGAGGTCACCTCGGTGTGACAGCGGGGACAATGTCCCCCATCCCAGTTGTCACCCAGTTTATCCCGCCAGCTCCGCGCGGGAGAGCTGGGGTGGAGGTGATGATGATGATGATGATGATGATGATGATGGTGATGATGATGATGATGATGGTGATGATGAAGGTTCCGCTGAACCCGCCACGGAAAGCCCAGTTCGTCCCCATAAACGCTGGGAAGGAGCGAACTGGGAGCACTGGGAGGTAGGGGAGGGGCTGCCCCCATCCTGTCCCCGTCCCTTGGGTTGGGGACACGATGCCACCCCCATGTCCCGGTAGGGGACAGCGCTGTCCCCGCGGGCTGTGGCTCCGGGCTGGGCTCCGGCCTCGCTCCCAGCGCCGGTTCTCGGTGCTCAGGCCGGGTTTCCTGTCCCCGGCGGCATTTCCATGGGCCGGGCCTCAATTCCCGGAAAGCGCTACCTCATCCCTGTCGGGGCGCCAGGGACGCAAACACGGGCGGAGCCCCCGCCCTTGTCCCTGTCCCCCCCACTCCAGAACCTTCCCCGGCTCGGGGACAGCGGTGACAGGCAGGCCTTGGGGGGCTGGACCCCCCAAAAGTCCCAGTATAACCCCAGTATGGCCCCAGTATAATCCCAAATGTTCCGACGTCCCCTGCCTTTGGGGTTCGGGGGTCCCCTGGATCAGGAGGTGACATTTTGTCCCCTCCCCAGTGTCCCCCACCGGTGTCACCCCCGTGGTCACAGCTGGTCATCCGGCACGTCCCCCTTCAGGCCACCCCATTCCCGGCCAGGGGTTTGCTGACCTTGATCCCAATGATCCCAAGGGTTTGATCCCAGGGGTTTGATCCCAATGATCCCAGGGGTTTGATCCCAATAATCCCATGGGTTTGATCCCAGGGGTTTGATCCCAATGATCCCAGGGGTTTGATCCCAATGATCCCAGGGGTTTGATCCTAATGATCCCAAGGGTTTGATCCCAATGATCCCAGGGGCTTGATCCCAATGATCTCAGTGATCCCAACAAATGAAATTATCCCAACCCTCAATGACCCCAAACCCTCAGTGATCCCAAACCCTCAATGATCCAAATGGTCCCAACAATCTCAGCAATCCAAATTATCCCAATTTTATGGGGTTCTGAATAGTCTCACGAATCCAAATGATCCTACAACCCCAATTACCTCAGTGACCCAAATAATTCAAGCAATCCAAATTATCTCAGCCATCCCAGCAATCTCAGTGACCCCAATGATCCAAATGATCCCAACAACCTCAGCGATCCAAATGATCCCAATTTTCCTAGTGTTCCAAGTGATCCCAATGACCCCAATTACCTCAGTGACCCCAATAATTTAGGCAATCCAAATTATCTCCGCCATCCCAGCAATCTCAGTGATCCCAATGATCCAAATGATCCCAATTATCTCGGCCATCCCAATGATCTCAGCTCTCCCAACGACCTCAACCCAGTGATCCCAATGATCCCAAATATCTCGATGGTCAGAACGATCCCAATATTCTGCCCGTGCTTTTGAGGATCCCATGGGTGGATTCTTCCCATTATGGAGATTTTTGGGAATGACAGCATGGACCCTTTGCCGCCTTCCCTTGGGGGCTCACAGCTCTGATCCCAAATCTGGGATGATCTCCCAAATCTGGGATACCCCAGCTCTGATCCCACCCTTGGGATCTCCCAACTCTGATCCCAAATCTGGGATCCTCCGGGGTCTGCTCCCACACTTGGGATCTCCCAATTCTGATCCCAAATCTGGGATCCCCCAGCTCTGCTCCCAAATCTGGGAACTCCCAGCTCTGATCCCAAATCTGGGCTCTCCCAGGTCTGATCCCAAATCTGGGATCCCCCAGCTCTGATACCAAATCTGGGATCCCTCAGGCTCTGATCCCACCCTCGGGATCTCCCAACTCTAATCCCAAATCTGGGATATCCCAGCTCTGATCCCAAATCTGGGATACTCCAGCTCTGATCTGAAATCTGGGAACCCCAGGCTCTGATCCTATATCTGGAATCCCCCAGGCTCTACTCCCACCCTCGGGATCCCCCAGTTCTGACCCCAAATCTGGGATCCCCCAGCTCTGATCCCACCCTCGGGATCTCCCAGCTCTGCTCCCACCCTTGCGAATCCCCGGGCTCTGATCCCAATCTGGGATCCCCCAGCTCTGATCCCAAATTTGGGATACCCCAGCTCTGCTCCCACCCTCGGGATCCCCCAGCTCCGATCCCAAATCTGGGATCCCCCAGCCCTGCTCCCAAATCTGGGAACCCCAGGCTCTGATCCTAAATGTGGGATCCCCCAGCTCTGATCCCACCCTCGGGATCTCCCAGCTCTGATCCCAGATCTGGGATCCCCCAGGCTCTGATCCCAAATCTGGGATCCTCCAGCTCTGATCCCAAGGCTGGGATCCCCCAACTCTGACCCCAAACCTGGGATCCCTGGATCAGATCCCACCCTTGGAATCTCCCAGCTCTGATCCCAATCTGGGATCTCCCAGCTCTGATCCCAATCTGGGCTCTCCCAGCTCTGATCCCAAATCTGGGATCTCCCAACTCTGCTCCCACCCTCGGGATCTCCCAGTTCTGACCCCAAATCTGGGACCCCGGATCAGCCCCCACCCCGGCTCTGCTCCCGGCACAGCCCCACCCAGGATCCCCCTTTGGGAACGGGAGCGACCCGGGACAATCCCGAGCTGGGGACGGGGCTGGGTGCGGGACAGACGCTCCGCTGTCCCCGGGGCCGCGCAGCCACAACCGCGCCAGAGCGATTTGGACAAACTCCGGGTGACACCGGGGGGTGGCGTGTCCCCCACCCCGGCCGGTTTGGGTCCCTTGTCACCCCCCCCCGGGTGGCCGCGGCCGGGCGGGGAGCGGAGAGGTTCCGCTGCCGGCGGGGCTGGGGCCGGCCCTGCCTCCTCCTCCTCCTCCTCCTCCTCCCGCCGCTCCCACATCTGCAGCTGGAATTGCAATTTGAGGCGCTGCCTGGGCCGGGACGAGGGAGTGGGAGGAAGCCGGAGCGCGGGGGGCTGCGAGGGGGCCCCCGACGGGGACAGAGCGGCGGGCAGGACAGGGACAGCGACACCGCGGGGGCAGCCGGAGCCACCAGCGCGGTGGGGACAACCCCGAGGTGACAAAAACACCGAGGGGGGTCCCCAAGTTGTGTGTGTGTCCCCCCCCCCGCCCCGCCAGAGCGGTGAGTGGCCAGAGGGGTGGGAGGGAGCTTGGGGGGGACAGCGGGGTTTGGGGACACGGGGAGCAGCCCTGTCCCCTGGGTGAGGGGAGGGTGGCACCGCCCCTGGTGTCCCTGTCCGGTTTGGGGACACCGGGGGGGTGGCAGGACACCGAGGCCTCTTCCCGGTGGGGCTGTGGGAGCGCGGGGGGGGACGCTGGGACATTGTCCCGGTGTGTCCTGTCCTTGGGGACAGCGCTGTGACCATTGGGGACACCGCTGTGACCATTGGGGACACCGCTGTGATCACTGGGGACACCGCTGGGACCATTAGGGACATCGCAGGGACAGTGCCACCACCGTGCAGGGGTGGCAGCCCCGAGTGTCGGGGACACCCCTGGGTGGCTCCTGTGTCCCAACCAGGGCCGAGGGGACAGGGAAGGGTTCCAGGGAACCCCAAGAGCTTCTCTGGAGGATTTGGGGTGTCCCCAACCCCCATGGCAGTGGCACAGCGGGGATTTGGGGACAAACAGCGGCTTCTGTCCCAGCACATCTGGACTGGGGACAAACAGCTGCCCTGAGCCTCCCAGGTGACCCGAGGGGACACCAGAAGTGTGGGGACACCCCGAGTTTGTGGGGTCACCCCCGAGTTTGTGGGGTCACCCCCGAGTTTGTGGGGTCAACCTGAGTTCTGGGATCACCCAGAGTTTGTGGGGACACCCTGAGTTGTGGGATCATCCCGACTTGTGAGATCACCCTGAGTTTTTGGGGTCACTCCAAGTTGTGGGATCATCCTGACTTGTGGGATCACCTCGACATGTGGGATCACCTCCAGTTTGTGAGGATCCCCCGAGTTGTGGGATCACCCAGAGTTGTGGGATCACCCCAAGGTGGTGGGGACATCCCGAGTTTGTGGGGACAATCCAAGTTTGTGGGATCACCCTGAGTTGTGGGATCATCCCGAGTTTTTGGGGACATGCCGAGTTTGTGGGGTCACCCCGAGTTTGTGGGATCACCCTGAGTTGTAGGATCACCCCCAGTTTGTGGGGACACCTTGAGTTGTGGGGACACACTGAATTGTGGGAACATCCCGAGTTTGTGGGATCACCACGAGTTGTGGGATCACCCGGAGTTTGTGGGGTCACCCCGAGTTATGGGAACACCCCAAGTTGTGGGGACATTCCGAGCTGTGGGATCACCCTGAGTTTATGGGGTCACTCCGAGTTGTGGGATCACCCCGAATTGTGGGATCACCCGGAGTTTGTGGGGACACCCCAAGTTGCGGGGTCACCCTGAGTTTGTGAGGACACGACAAGTTGAGGGGACACCCACGTTGTAGGGGCGCCTGGAGTTTGTGGGTACACCCCAAGCTGTGTGACCACCCTGAGTTTGTAGGGTCTCCCCGAGTTTGTAGGATTACCCCGAGTTGTGGGGTCACCCTGAGTTTGTGGGGTCTCCCCGAGTTTATGGGATCACTCCGAGTTTTGCGATCACCCCGATTTTGTAGGATTACCCCGAGTTTGTAGGGACACCCTGAGTTGTGGGATCACCCGGAGTTTTGGGATCACCCCGATTTTGTAGGATCACCCCGAGTTTGTAGGGACACCCTGAGTTGTGGGATCACCCGGAGTTTTGGGATCACCCCGATTTTGTAGGATTACCCCGAGTTTATGGGGTCACCCCGCCCGGCCGTGCCGGTGTCCCCGCGCCACTCCCGGCCGTGCCACACCCCCGCTGTCCCTCCCGGCTCCCCCGCCCTGATCCCGTCCCAAACTTTGTTTCCTTTCCCCGTTTCCGTGAGCCCCCGCAGAGGCGGAAATGGTGGAAAATCCTCCAAAATCGCCGCTCCGGCCTCGGGGAACCCGGGACCGACCTGGACCCTGCCCTGGGAGGGACCCCCAGAGTCGGGGGGCTTCGTCCTGTGTCCCCTCGGGGACTTGAGGCCACCCACCCTCCTCACCAGGGTGGTGGCACCTTGGGGACAAAGGTGGCTGTGGGCCACCCCCTGCCAGTCAGGATTTTGGCCACGCGGAGCCTGAGGGGCAGCACAGAGTGACCCCCCCGGAGTGACCCCGCCATGGCCACGGAGGGACAGGGAATGAAGCCACGGAGCCACCAGGGGGATGTGGGAGCTGATGTTGGGGACGTTGGGGACATCCCTGCACATCCGAAACCACAACCCGAGCACCGGGCAGCCGGAGAAAAACACAAATCCCAAATTTGGGGGTGGATTTCCTGCAGGAAAACCTGGAAAACCCCATTTTGGTGGAAAAAAACCGTTTTGGCCGAAAAGCCCATTTTGGTGGAAAATCCCATTTTAGTGGAATAACCCCATTATGGAGGAATAGCCCCATTTTGGTGGAAAAATCCCATTTTGTGGAATAACCCCATTTTGGTGGAGTAACCCTATTGGTGGAATAACCCCATTTTCGTGGAAAAACCCCCATTTTGGTGGAAAAACCCCCATTTTGGTAGAAAATCCCATTTTGATGGAAAAGCCCCATTTTGGTGGAAAACCCCCATTTTGGTGGAAAAATCCCATTTTGTGGAAAAAATCCCATTTTGTGGAAAAGCCCCATTTTGGTGGAATAACCCCATTTTGGTGGAAAAAACCCCCATTTTGGTGGAAAAGACCCATTTTGGGAGGAACCCCCCCATTTTGGCAGGAAAACCCCCTTTTCTGTGGAAAAGCCCCATTTTGGTGGGAAAACCCCGTTTTAGTGGAATAACCCCATTTTGGCAGAAAAGCCCCATTTTGGTGGAAAAGCCCAATTTTAGTGGAAAAGCCCCATTTTGGTGGAAAATCCCATTTTGTGGAATAACCTCATTTTGGTGGAGTAACCCTATTGGTGGAATAACCCCATTTTCGTGGAAAAACCCCCATTTTGGTGGAAAACCCCCCATTTTGGTGGAAAAAGCCCATTTTGTGGAAAACCCCATTCTGTGGAAAAGCCCCATTTTGGTGGAATAACCCCATTTTGGTGGAAAAAAACCCCATTTTGGGAGGAAAAGACCCATTTTGGGAGGAACCCCCCCATTTTGGCAGGAAAACCCCCTTTTCTGTGGAAAAGCCCCATTTTGGTGGGAAAACCCCGTTTTGGTGGAATAACCCCATTTTGGCAGAAAAGCCCCATTTTGGTGGAAAAGCCCAATTTTAGTGGAAAAGCCCCATTTTGGTGGAAAAAACCACTTTGGTGGAATAACCCCATTTTGGTGGAAAATCCCATTTTGGTGGAAAACTCCATTTTGGGAAAACACCCATTTTGGCAGAATGACCCCCTTTTCTGCGGAAAAGCCCCATTTTGGTGGGAAAACCCCGTTTTAGTGGAATAACCCCATTTTGGCAGAAAAAACCCATTTTGGTGGAAAATCCCATGTTAGCGGAAAAGCCCCATTTAGGTGGAAAAACCTCATTTTGGTGGAAAATCCCCATTTTAGCAGAATAACCCCATTTTAGCAGAAAAAACCCATTTTGGTGGAAAAGCCCCATTTTGGGAAAAACCCATTTTAGTGGAAAAACTCCCATTTTAGTGGAATAACCCCATTTTGGTGGAAAACCCTCATTTTGGTGGAAAAGCCCCATTTTGGCAGAAAAGCCTCAATTTGGAAGAAAACCCCATTTTGGCAGAAAACCCCATTTTAGTGGAAAACTCCCATTTTGGTGGAATAACCCCCATTTTAGTGGAATTACCCCATTATGGAGTAATAACCTTATTTTGGTGGAAAAGCCCCATTTTAGTGGAAAGAACCCATTTTAGTGGAATTACCCCATTTTGGGAATAGTCCCATTTTAGTGGAAAAACCCCATTTTGGTGTAAAAACCCCATTTTAGTAGAAAAACGTCGTTTTGGTGGAAAAGCCCCATTTTGGGAAAAACCCCATTTTGGTGGAAAAACCCCATTTTAGCAGAAAAACCCCTGTACCACCCCCAGGGCCCCCCCATGTGTCCCCCCAGGGCCACCCACCCACAGCTCCGGGGTGGTCCGAGCTGGACCCCCTTCCCCATTCCAGGGAAATCCTCCCCCACCTGCCGTTGGAATCCCGAGGGAATTTCATTTTTTTGGGAAGAGGGGCGGTTTTGGGGCCGGCAGCGCGTGGGTGGGTTTGGCTGGCGGCGAGGCCTCTCCCGATGAGCTCAGCCCTATCCCGAGCCTCCGGATTTATGGGATGAGAGCCGGGGGGGAGGCTCGGAGGTGGCGGGAGGCTGCGGCCTCGGGAAGGGAGCCAGGAGCCGGGGTGTTATCCCAGGAAAAAAATTTGGAGTGGGTCCAGGCCGGGTCAGAATCCCTGGGAAGAGTCGGGATCCCTTTGGCCGTCCCAATAAATCTGGGGATCCCTTTGGCCACCCCAATAAGTTTGGGGATCCCTTTGGGGATCCCAATAAGTTTGGGGATCCCTTTGGCTGTCCCAATAAGTTTGGGGATCCCAATAAGTTTGGGGATCCTTTTGGCTGCCCCAGCAAGTTTGGGGATTCCAATAAGTTTGGGGATCCCAATAGGTTTGGGGATCCTTTTGGCCGCCCCAGCAAGTTTGGGGGTTGCAATAAGTTTGGGGATCCTTTTGGCCATCCCAATAAGTTTGGGGATCCTGATAACTTTGGGGATCCCTTTGGCCATCCCAGAAAGTTTGGGGATCCCCAAGAAGTTTGGGGATTCCAATAAGTTTGGGAATTGCAATAAGTTTGGGGATCCCAATAAGTTTGGAGATCCCAATAAGTTTGGGGATCCCTTTGGCCGCCCCAATAAGTTTGGGGATCCCAATAAGTTTGGGGATCCCAATAAATTTGGGGATCCCAATAAGTTTGGGAATCGCAATAAGTTTGGGGATCCCTTTGGCTGTCCCAATAAGTTTGGGGATCCCAATAAGTTCAGGGATCCCAATAAGTTTGGGGATCCCAATAAATTTGGGGATTCCAATAAGTTTGGGGATCCCAATAAGTTTGAGGATCCTTTTGGTCATCCCAATAAGTTTGGGGATCCCAATAAGTTTGAGGATCCTTTTGGTCATCCCAATAAGTTTGGGGATCCCAATAAGTTTGGGGATCCCTTTGGCCATCCCAATAAATTTGGGATTTTTTCCCTAAACAAGCCTCCTCTCTCTCAAAAAGAAAAGGTTTTTGGTTGAGGGTAAAAATGCGCAGGAACAGCGATTTCCACACAGCTGGAAATCCTGCACATCTGTATCCTGCACATCTGTATCCCGCACATCTGTCCGGCCCACCCGGTGACAGGAACTCGTGTCCCTGTGCACGCGGTGACAGCTGGGGACACCCTGGATGGTGACAATGGCGTGCGCCCCAAACTGGGACAGCCGCTCCCACCCCCCGTTGTGAGCTGGGATTTGGGGTCCCCTCCTGCCAACCCTAAAAATCCCAGCCTCATCCCAGTGTGGGGTTTTTGGGGGCGGGGTGTCAAGGCTGGGGTGACACTGAGGGGACACCGTGGTGACCTCGTGCTGCTGAGGGGACACTGGGACGGATTTTGTCCCTTCCTTTTCCAGGTGGGCAGCGAGGCCATGGCGATGCTCCTGGAGCCTGGGATGCAGAGCCTGCGGATGGGTAAGGATGTCCCCAGGGGGTGGCATTGGTGGAGATGTCCCCAGGGGTGGCACTGGTGGAGATGTCCCCAGGGGGTGGCACTGGTGGAGATGGCCCCTGACCCCTCCCAGATGGTCACTCCGTGTCCGGGTCCCTGCTGTCCTCCCCCGTGTCCCCTCCGCAGCTCCCGTGCTGGGATAACCAGAACCAGCTGTGGGAGGAAACCTGATCCCGCAATCCCAAACCTGATCCTGCAATCCCAAACCTGATCCTGACATTCCGAACCTGATCCCGCGATCCCAAACCTGATCCCACCATGCCAAACCTCATCCTGCCATCCCAAACCTGATCTCACTATCCCAAACCTGATCCTGTTGTACCAAACCTGATATCACCATCCCAAACCTGATCCCTCCATCCCAGATCTGATCCTGCCATCCCAAACCTCATCCCGCAGTCCCAAACCTCATCCTGTGATCCCAAACCTGATCCTGCTGTCCCAAATCTGATCCCACCATCCCAAACTTGATCCAGCCATCCCAAAACTCATCCCATCATCCCAAACCTCATCCTGCCATCCTAAACCTGATCCTGTGATCCCGAACCTGATCCCACATTCCCAAACCTGATCCCTGCATCCCAAACCTGTTCCCACCATCCCAAACCTTATTCCGCTGTCCCAAATCTGTTCCTGCCATCTCAAACCTGATCCCACTGTCCCTAACCTGTTCCTTCCATCCCAAATCTGATCCTGCAATCCCAAACCTGATCCTGTCATCCCAAACTTGATCCTGCCATCCCAAATCTGATCCCACCATCCCAAACCTGATCCCGCTGTCCCAAATCTGATCCCTTTATCCCAAACCTCATCCTTCCATCCCAAACCTGATCCTGCCATCCCAAACTTGATCCCACATTCCCAAACCTCATCCTGCCATCCCAAATCTGATCCCGCCATCCCAAAACAAACCAGGAGCACAGAGGCCAGGGCAGAGTTACCCCCCCGATCCCGATCCTTATCCGCAGGAATGAGGTTTCATGTCCAAGGCTCTCCAGAGCCCCCCGGGGGGGTCACGGGTGCCCTCGGCTCCGTCGCACGCGGAGGCGGCAGAGAAACCGTTCCCATTTGTCCGGGATCAAATATTTATGGGACAGACACGGATACAGGGAAAAGCACTTAGGGAGCAGGTGTAGGGGACAGCAGACGTGTCACCGGCACAGCTCCGGGGTGTGGGGACACAGCAGTCACTGTCCCCAAATCTGTGATGTGGCTCTTCCCTAGACACGGAAAATGGGGATCAGACTGATCCCAATCCCAATCCCAATCCCAATCCCAATCCCAATCCCAATCCCAATCCCAGTCCCAAACCCAGTCCCAACCCCAATCCCAATCCCGCAGCTCCTGCTGTTGGGGGATCCCAGAGCATTCCTGGAGCATTCCCCAGGGCTCTGGAGCTTCCCGAGGGTGTCCCAGTGGCTGTCCCAGTGCAAACTGGTGGCACTGGGAGCCGCTGTGGGTTTGTCTGGACACTGAACAAGGAGAGACGGAGTTCTGCTCTTCCCTGAGGAGCCTCTGCTGTTCCCAAATCTCTCCAACTGTGGAATTTCTTCTACTGTTCCCAAATCTCTCCGACCATGGAACCTCCTCTGCTGTTCCCAAATCCCTCCAGCCATGGATCCTCCTCTGTTCCCAAATCTCTCCAACCACAGAACCTCCTCTGTTCCCAAATCTCTTCAATCATGGATCCTCCTCTGCCATTCCCAAATCTCTCCAATCACAGAACTTCCTCTGTTCCCAAATTTCTCCAACCATGGATCCTCCTCTGTTCCCAAATCTCTCCAACCATGGATCCTACTCTATTCCCAAATCTCTCCAACCACAGAACCTCCTCTGTTCCCAAATCTCTCCAACCACAGAACCTCCTCTGTTCCCAAATCTCTTCAATCATGGATCCTCCTCTGCCATTCCCAAATCTCTCCAACCACAGAACCTCCTCTGTTCCCAAATGTCTCCAGCCACGGAACCTCCTCTGTTCCCAAATCTCTCCAGCCATGGAACCTCCTCCTCTGTTCCCAAATCTCTTCAGAGCCCGGCTGGGGTGGGCGCTGCTCATCCCCACTCCCATGGCCCCGATCCCGGCAGGATCCCGGCAGGATCGGCAATCCCAAAGGGCAGGTTTTGGGGCTGACAGTCCCTTCACCTCCTCGGTGTCCCCGCCTGGACCCCACACCCCATTGCCAACACTTTACCCCATCCCAATCCCAATCCCTTGGGAAAGCCGCTCCGCCAGCTCTTGTCTGGAGCCGGTCCAGCGGCTCTTCCGTGGGCGGTGATTAATTAATGCCGACTGCTAATTAGAGCCAGGTGCCTGGGGCAGCATGGGAGGGACAGCCCCGTGTCCCCGGTGTGGGGTGGGGACTCCGGGGCTCATCCCATCCCGATTCTGGGATCATCAGGGTTCCCCAGGGCTGGAATTCTGCTGCTGGAGGGGATGGCTCCAGGGGGAGGAAGAGGAGGGAAAATCTGCTGTGCCCGTGATCCCTGAGATCCCCACTCCCAGATTTTGGGATCACTCAGGAGCTTCCAGGGTGTCCAGAAAACCGGGATGTTCCAGGGTGTGACTGGGGGGTCTGAGCTGGACCCACCCTCCCTCGCTGGTTCTCCACGGATTTGAACCACGGACATTTCCTTTCCCTCTTTCCAAGTTTTCCCCCATTCCCACTGGAAGGAATCCAAACCTTCCAGCTGCTGGCTTGGAGCAGCTTCGCCATCCCTGGAAGTGTCCAAGGCCATGTTGGAGCCACCTGGGATCGTGGAAGGTGTCCCTGCCCATGGATGGGGTGGCACTGGATGGGATTTAGGGACCTTCCCAACTCCAACCATCCATGATTTTCCATGATTTTATGAACTCCATATCTGGAGCCTCCAGAGTGATTCTGTCTCCTCCACCACCACATCCAGCCCGGATCTGCCCCCATCGAGATGTCCTGGGTGGTCTCTCCTTGGGGAAAGGTCTCTGGGATCCCTTCCCACAAGGATCCATCTCCACTGGGATGTCCTGGGTGGTCTCTCCTTGGGGAAAGGTCTTTGGGATCCCTTCCCACATGGATCCGTCCCCATCGGGATGTCCCAGCTGGTCTCCTTGGGAAAAGTCTTTAGGAAGAGCTGGGATCCCTTCCCACCTGGATTGGGATGTCCTGGGTGGTCTCTCCTTGGGGAAAGATCTTTGGGATCCCTTCCCACATGAATCCATCCCCATCAGGATGTCCTGGGTGGTCTCTCCTTGGGGAAAGGTCTCTGGGATCCCTTCCCACCCGGATCCATCTCCATCGGGATGTCCTGGGTGGTGTCTCCTTGGGGAAGGGTCTTTGGGGACATTGGGGTCCCCCAGACTCACCCGTCCGTGTCCCCAGGTGCCAACGGCCAGCGGTGCCCAACACCGTCCCCGCCCGGCTCCCCGGGGACATCCCACGACAGCTGCAGCATCGCCCCATTGACGCCCTCCCAGTCACCGGTGAGTGCGGGACCAGTAGGGCCACGGGGGGACCAGTAAGGCTAGTATGGGGTTCCCAGTAATGTAGCTGTGAAGTTCCCAGTTAGGCCATTATGATGTTCCCAGTAAGGCATTTTTGGGGTCTCAGTAAGGCCAGTATGGGGTTCCCAGTAAGGCAGATTTGGGGTTCCCAGTAAGGCCATTATGGGGTCCCCAGTAAGGCCATTATGGGGTTCCCAGTAAGACCATTATGGTGTTTCCAGTAAGGTCACATTATGGGGTTCCCAGTAAGGCCATTATGGGTTTCCCAGTAAGGCCATTATGGGGTTCCCAGTAAGGCCATTATGGAGTTCCCAGTAAGGCCATTATAGGGTTCCCAGTAAGACCTTTATTGTGTTCCCAGTAAGGCAGTTTTGGGGTCCCAGTAAGGCCATTATGGGATTCCCAGTGAGGCAGTTGTGGGATCCCTGTAAGACCACTGTGGGATCCCAGTAAGGCTGTTGTGAGATCCCAAGAAGGCTGCAATGGGTTTCCCAGTAAGACCACTGTGAGGTCCCAGTAAGGCAGTTGTGGGGTCCTAGTAAAACTGTTATGGGGTTCCCAGTAAGACAGTTGTGGGGTCCCAGTAAAGCTGTTATGAGTTTCCCAGTAAGACCACTGTGAGGTCTCAGTAAAGCTGTTGTGGGATCCCAGTATGGTAGCTGTGGGGTCCCAGTAAAGTTGTGGGATCCCAGTAAGGCAGTTGTGGAGTCCCAGTAAGGCTATTATGGGGTTCCCAGTAAGGCCATTGTGGGGTCTGTCCCTCTGTCCCTTCCCCCTCTGATCCTTCCCCAGTTGCTGCTCCCCCTCCCCTCCCCTCCCAGTCTGGCCTCCATCCCCCCCCAGTCCCACAGGCTGGGTCAGTCCATCCCCAGGAATTTCATCCATGGGATTTCCAGGATTTTCCAGCTCTGGAACGACCCACCAGGAAAATTTTAACCCCACAAAACTCCTCCGGGGCTGCCGGGGTGTGGGAGGCCGCGTTCCGGAGCCGGATCCTCCCTGGAGCTCCTCGTCCCTGCGCATTCCTGCGCCAGCCGCCTCTCCCCTGCTGATCCCGGCGTTTTTCACAGCTGATCAAATCTGGGGACGTGAAAAGTTAATGAGGCTTTCGGCTTCCCGTGGTGACACAGGGACAGAGCCTTGTCACATCTGTATGGTGCAGGGACAGAGAGAAGGGACAGGAACATGGCACAGGGATGGGAAAAGTGTGGGAGCAGCAGTGGGAACACCCCAAAACATCTGGGCTGGGGGGATTTTCAACTGGGGACCCTTGGGGACACCTGGGACAAGGTGAGATTGGTCACAGGGAAGGTTTTCAGCTGGGCGACCCTTGGGGACACCTGGGACAATGTACCTTGGAGTGAGATTTGTGATAGGGAAGGTGTTTGACTGAATGATGCTTGGGGACACTAGGGACAATGTCCCTTGGAGTGACACTAGATACAGGGAAGGTTTTCAACTGGGGGACCCTTGGGGACACTTGGGACAAAGTCCCTTGGAGTGAGACTGGACACAGGGAAGGTTTTTGACTAAATGATCCTTAGGGGCACGTGGGACAATGTCCCTTGGAGTGAGACTGATGACAGGGAAGGTTTTCAACTGGGTGACCCTTGGGGACACATGGGACAAGGTGAGATTGGTCACAGGGAAGGTTTTTGACTGAATGATTCTTGGGGACATCGGAGACAATGTCCCACGAGTGAGATTGGTGACAGGGAAGGTTTTCAACTGGGGGACCCTTGGGGACACGTGGGACAATGTCCCTTGGAGTGAGACTGGACACAGGGAAGGTTTTCAACTGGGTGACCCTTGGGGACACCTGGGACAATGTCCCTTGGAGTAAGATTGGTCACAGAGAAGGTTTTCAGCTGAGTGACCCTTGGGGACACCTGGGACAATGTCCCTTGGAGTGAGACAGGACACAGGAAAGGATTTTGGCTTGGTGACACATGGGGGCACCTGGGATGATGTCACCTAGTCCAAGATGGGGAGCAGGGAAGGGTTTGGGTTCAGTGACCCATGGGGACACGTGGGACAATGTCCCTTGGAGTGAGATAGGTGACAGGGAAGGTTTGCAGCTGGGTGACCCTTGGGGACATCTGGGACAATGTCCCTTGAAGTGAGATTGGTGACAGGGAAGGTTTTCAGCTGGGTGACCCTTGGGGAGATCCAGGACAATGTCCCTTGGACTGAGACCGGACACAGGAAAGTTTTTGGGAATCTCAGCTCCAATTTCAGAGTCCAAGTTGGGGGGGCTCAACACAATAAAAACGGGACCCCCCAACCCCCCTGGCTGCTCCCATGGGCACCCATCCCTGTCCAGGGCTGCCCAAATCCCTGTGTCCCATGGGACCTGCCTTTGGGAACAACAACAGCCACCCCATGGAATATGGGGGACACTTCCCAACGAGTTCAAGATGTGTTAGAAGAACAATCACCAAACTGAGTGGAAATCCAGGAAAAATCCTGAAAACCCTGGGAAAATGAAGCCCTCCCTGGGGGTTTTCCCTCCTTTTCTGGCATCGGCCAGCCCCAGCTGAGTGATTGATCCCGTTCCTCGCCTTCCAGCGGAGCGAGGCGCGCTCCCAGCAGGCCCCGTCCTTCTCCGTGGTGGTGGCCATCGACTTCGGCACCACCTCCAGTGGCTACGCCTTCAGCTTCACCAGCGACCCCGAGGCCATCCACATGATGAGGTGAGGACCTGCCAGAGACTCTGGAGCTGCTCCTGGAGCAGGGAAAGGACTTTTGTGGCCTCAAAATGGTCAGAAGTTGGGTTGGTGGGAGATGATTCCTGGCAGCAGCAGGTGGGAGGTGTGGAATGAGGATACTCCCAGGGTTGGAGCCCCTCTGCTCTGAGAGAGCTGGGAATGTTCACCTGGAGAAGGGAAAAAACAATCCAGGGAATGCTCAGAGTCCCTCTAGGGGCTCCAGGAGAGCTGGAGAGGGACTGGGGCCAAGGGCTGGAGGGACAGGAGCCAGGGAATGGCTTCCCACTGGGCAAGGGGAGATTGGGCTGGGATCTTGGGCAGGAATTCCTGCCTGGGCTGGAATTCCCAGATTTGCTGGGGCTGCCCCTGGATCCCTGGCAGTGCCCAAGGCCAGGCTGGATGGATTTGGATCCACCTGGGATGGTGGGAGGCATCCCTGCCATAGCAGTGGGTGGCACTAGGTGGTCTCCAAGGTCCCTCCCAATCCAACCAGTCTGGAATTCCATGAAATTCCCCAGAGAATGGACCAGGGTCACTCCTCCTCCTTTGTCCCCCTTTAATGTCCTTCAAACCACGCCCATAGGGACAAAATAAATCTGGCAGGGACAGATTCCCATTCCCATTCTCTGGAAGTTCACCTGCTCCGGCTCCTCTTTGCAGGAAATGGGAAGGGGGGGACCCGGGTGTGGCCAACCAGAAGACCCCCACCAGCCTCCTGCTGACCCCCGAGGGGACATTCCACAGCTTTGGCTACACCGCCCGCGATTACTACCACGACCTGGACCCTGAGGAGGCGCGTGAGTGGTTCTACTTCGAGAAGTTCAAGATGAAGATCCACAGCACCAGCGTGAGTCCCTGCTCCCATCCTGGTGTTCCCAGGGGGGGTTCTGGCCAGGCTGGGGATTGAAATGTTGGGAAAAAAAACATTTTGGAGGTGAAAAAACCCCAATTTGAGGTTCTCCCATCTGAGCTGCTCCAGGGTGGGTGGATGTGGCTGCATAAAGCTTCAGGTGCCCAAGCTCCAGCTATTCTGGTTGGCTCAGGGGGATGAGCGAATTCCTGAGGTTTGGTGATGGATCCAGTCGCCTCCCAGCCCCTCGGGTGATCCATTCGCTGTTCCCGGCAGGATCTGACCATGAAAACTGAGCTGGAAGCTGTCAATGGGAAGAAGATGCCGGCGCTGGAGGTGTTTGCCCACGCGCTGCGCTTCTTCAAGCAGCACGCGGTGCAGGTGGGGCCACCTCCATCCCTCCTCCTCCTCGTCCTCCTTCCCAAATGAAATCCTCTGTGTCCTCTCCACACATTCCATGCAAGGGTGGGGAGGGCCTGGAATGGAATTCCCAGATTTTCTGTGGCTGCCCTATCCATGGAAGTGTCCAAGGGCATTGGGGCTTGGAGACACCTGCAATCGTGGGAGATGTCCCTGGATGTGACTGGATGGGATTTAAGATCCCTCCTGGCTTGGAGCCACCTGGACTGGATGGGATTTAAGGTCCCTCCCAGCTTGGAACCACCTGAAATAGTGGGAGAAGTCCTTGGGTGGGACTGGATGGGATTTAAGGTCCCTCCCAGCTTTGAACCATCCGGCATAGCGGGAGATGTCCCTGGGTACGACTGGATGCGATTTAAGGTCCCTCCTGGCTTGGAGCCACCTGGAATAGCCAGAGGTATCCCTGGGTGCGACTGGATGGGATTTAAGTTCCCTCCTGTTTTGGAGCCACCTGGAATAGCCAGAGGTGTCCCTGGGTGTGACTGGATGGGATTTAAGATCCCTCCCAGCTTGGAGCCACCTGCGATAGTGGGAGATATCCCTAGGTAGGACTGGATGAGATTTAAGATCCCTTCCAACCTAAAATATTCCGTGAATCTCCCAGATGTCACCTCCTGTTTGTCCCCTGGCAGGAGCTGAAGGACCAGTGCCCGTCCCTGCCCGAGAACGATGCCATCCGCTGGGTCCTCACCGTGCCGGCCATCTGGAAGCAGCCGGCCAAGCAGTTCATGCGGGAAGCGGCATACAAGGTGGGGAGACTCAGGAGGGTGACCATGTGGTGACCCTCACAGGGGTTGTGGACTTTGGGGTATCCCTTTCTTCCCTCAAACTGAATTCCACTGCCAGAGGGTGGGGTTAGGTGGGATGTTGGGCAGGAATTCCTGGCTGGGCTGGAATTCCCAGATTTGCTGTGGCTGCCCCTGGATCCCTGGTAGTGTCCAAGGTCAGGTTGGACATTGGGGCTTGGATCTACCTGGGATAGTGGAAGGTGTCCCTGCCCATGGCAGGGGATGAAATGGGATGAAATTTAAGATCCTTCCAACCCAAACCAACCAAATGTTGGTGGGTGGGTGGATAATTGGCCAGGTGGGTGGTTAAATGAATGGTTGGGTGGTTGGTTGAAATGTTCAATGGTTGGGTGGTTGGTTTGGTTAGGGTTGGCTCAGGTCATTGGTTGAGCTGTTGGTTGGTTGAGTGGTTGGGTTGATGGTTGACGTGTTGATTGAGCAGCTGATTGGTTGGTTGAATGGGTGGGTCATTGGTTGGGTGGTCGGGTGGCTGATCAGTTTGGCCATTAGTTGGGTGATTGGTTTGGTGGTTGGGACATTGGTTGAGCTGTTGGTTGGTTGGTTGAGCACTTGGTTTGGTGTTCAGGACATTGGTTGGTTCATTGGTTGACTCAGTAATTTGTTGAGTGGTTGGATGATGGAGCAGTTGATTGGTTGGTTGGTTGCTTGGGTGGTTGGGTGATGGGCTGAGTGGTTGGTTGTGTGATTGGTTTGGTGGTTGGGTGTTTGGTTGTGTGGTTGGTTGGGTAGTCAGGTCATTGGTTGGGTGGTCGGGTGGTTGGTTAAGTTGTTGGGTCAGGGGCTATGTGATTGGATGGTTGGTTTGGTGGTAAGGTCATTGGTTGGTTGGTCAGGTGGGTGGTCAGGTCATTGGTTGGGTGATTGGTTTGTTGGTCAGGTCGTTGGTTGATTGGCTGGTTGGTTGAACAGTTGGATGGATTCATGGCAGGTTGAGTGGCTGGATGGTTAATTGGGTGGTCAGGTCATTTGTTGGTTGGGTGGTTGGATGGTTGGTTTGGTGGTGAGGTCGTTTGTTGGTTTGGTGGTCAGGTTGTTGGTTGGCTGGTTGGTTGGTTGGTTGGCTTGTTGGTTGGATGGTTGGATGGGTGGTTGGGTGGTCAGGTCATTGGTTGTTTGGTTGGGTGGTTGGATGGTTGGTTGCTTGGTTGGTTGGTTGGATGGTTGGCTGGGTTGGTGGTCAGGTCATTGGGTTGGGTGGGTGGTCAGGTCATTGGTTGGTTGGTTGGATGGTTGGTTGGTTAGGTCATTGGTTGGTAGGTTAGATGGTTGGTTGGATGGGTAGGTGGTTGGTCGGTTTGGTGGTCAGGTCATTGGTTGGTTGGTTGGATGGTTGGTTGGTTTGCTGGGTTGTTGGTTGGTTGGATGGTTGGTTGGGTGGTTGGATGATCAGGTCATTGATTGTTTGAGTGTCTGGCTGCTCAGCCGGGTGTTTGTGTTCTTGGCTGAGCTGTTGCCTCACGCCTCGGGTGCTCGCTTGGCCATTTGATTTTTGGGTGAACATCCAGACATTTGGCGAGTTTTGGGTCCTCCCGCGCTCCACAATTCCAGATCCATGTGATCACCACGGGGATGTGCAGACACCCCGAGTGTCCCTTCCCTGTCACCGTGTGTCCCCGCAGGCCGGGCTGGTGTCCCCAGAGACGCCGGAGCAGCTGCTGATCGCACTGGAGCCCGAGGCCGCCTCCATCTACTGCCGGAAGCTGCGGTTGCACCAACTGATCGAGCTCAGCTGCCGCCCCCCAGCCAACGGGGCCGAGGCCCCCCAGGCCATCGACTCCAGCTTCCGGCAGGGTGAGGGGAGCGGGAATGGGGGATTCCCAGAGAATGGGGGGTTCCCAGGGAATGGGGGATTCCCAGAGAATGGGGGGTTCCCAGGGAATGGGGGATTCCCAGAGAATGGGGGGTTCCCAGGGAATGGGGGATTCCCAGAGAATGGGAGGTTCCCAGGGAATGGGGGATTCCCAGGGATTGGGGGATCCCCAGGGAATAGGGGCAGGACAGAGCCGGGGGCTGGAGGAGCAGGGGATGGGATCTGGCCTTGCGTGTCAGGTCTGGAGGGTCCATCAGCTGCCATGGAAGGGGAAATTCTTGGAGACCCCATTCCCAGAGACCTCTCATTCCCAGAGACCTCCCCATTTCCAGAGATCCCCCCTATTGCCAGAAACCCCATGCGTGGAGATCCCCTGTCCCCAGAGACCTCCCCATTCCCAGAGAGCCCATTCCCAGAGACTCCCCCACTCCCAGATATCCCATTCCCAGAGACCCCGTTCCCAGAGATCCCCCCCATTCCCAGAGACTCCTCTGTCCCCAGAGACTCCCCATTCCCAGAGATCCCCTTTTCCCAGACACACCATTCCCAGAGACCTCATTCCTGGAGACCCCCTGTTCCCAGAGACTTCTCATTCCCAGACCCCATTCCCAGACACCCCATTCCCAGAGATCCCCTGACCCCAAAGACCACCCCCCCATTGCCAGAGACCCCGTTCTCAGAGATCCCCCATTCCCAGAGACTCCCCCATTCCCAGAGACCCCAATTCCCAGGCCCCCATTCCCAGAGACCCCATTCCCAGAACCCCCATCTCCAGTGACCCCCCATTTCCTAGGACCCATTTCCCAGAGATCCCCCCCATTCCCAGAGACCCCATTCCCAGAGAAGCCCCATTCCCAAAGACCCCCCCCATTTCCCAGAAATCCCATTCCCAGAGACCCTCATTCCCAGAGAACCCATTCCCAGAGACCCCATTCCCAGACCCCCATCTCCAGTGATCCCCCATTTCCTAGGACCCCTTTCCCAGAGATTCCCCCCATTCCCAGAGACCCCATTCCCAGAGAACCCCCATTCCCAAAGACCCTCCCCATTCCCAGTGATTCCCCCATTGCCAGAGATCCCCCATTCCCAGAGAACCCACATTCCCAAAGACCCCCCCATTCCCAGAAACCCTCATTCCCAGATATCCCATTCCCAAGGACCCCATTCCCAGAGACCCCATTCCCCCTCCCCAAATCCAGGGCATTTTTTCCTACTTTCCCATAAACCTCCAAGCCGTGTCCCCCTCCTGCCACCCTGGCCACCCTCCCGTGTCCCCAGGCCACCTCCAGGGACTGTCCCTGGGCCATCTCCAGGGTCTGTCCCCCATGGATGGGATCCTGGCCTTTACTGGGACAGCCCCAGTTTGCCCAGCTGGGACCAAACCCCGGAACTGGGACGCGCTGGTGGCGATCCCAGATGGAGATTTGGGATCCCGTGGGATTTATGGGGCTGCTGGAGCTGATCCTGAGGATGAGGAATTATCCCAAAAATATCCCAGGATAACCCAGCCTTTCCCAGTCCAGTAACCACCAGTGCTCCCAGTCCAGACCCCACAGTGGGAATGGGGTGGAGCCAAGGGAATGGGGCAGATCCTATGGAAATGGAGTGGATCCTATGGAAATGGGATGGATCCCATGGAAATGGGGTGGATCATACAGAAATGGGGCAGATCCTATGGAAATGGGGTTGATTCCATGGAAAAGGGGTGGATCCATGGAAATGGGGGTGGATCCCACAGAAATGGGGTGGATCCCACAGAAATTGGGCGGACCCCATGGAAATGGGGTGGATCCCATGGAAATGGGGCAGATCCCATGGAAATGGGGAGGATACAAGGAAATAAGGTGGATCCCATGAAAATGAGGTGGATTCCATGGAAATGGGGAGATCCCACAGAAATGGGGTGGATCCCATAGAAATGGGGCAGATCCAAGGAAATGGGACGGATCCAAGGAAATGGGGTGGGTGCAAGGAAACAGGGCAGATCCCAAGGAAATGGGGCAGATCATATGGAAATGGAGTGGATCCCAAGGAAACAGGGCAGATCCCATAGAAATAGGGGAGATCCTGACCCCGCTGCTGACCCCCGGCTCTGTCCCCCAGCCCGGGAGCAGCTCCGGCGGTCCCGGCACAGCCGCACCTTCCTGGTGGAGTCGGGAGTGGGCGAACTCTGGTCGGAGATGCAGGCAGGTACGAGGGGTGGGGGACACAGATCCCCACTGGAGATTCCCGAGGTCCCCCTGGATGTCCCCTTGGTGGCAGAGTCACCCCCCAAAGTGCTCCTGACGCGGGGATGACAGGGGTGGGGTCTGTCCCTTGACCCCTGCCACCATCCCATCCCTTCTTCTCTCTCCCTGCCCCCCAATTCCCTATATTTTGGTTAAAGATCCATTTTTCCTGGGAAAACTTCCTGGCTGCTGTCACCCCTCGGGTGGGTGTCACGGGGGGGTCACCAGGGACTGCCACCCTGTCACTGTCCCCTCCCCACAGGTGACAGGTACATCGTGGCTGACTGTGGCGGGGGAACGGTGGATTTGACCGTGCACCAGATCGAGAAGCCACAGGGGACGCTGAAGGAGCTCTACAAAGCCTCGGGTGGGATGAAAATCCCTGGCCATCCTTTTTTGGGATCTTCCCGGGACCCCAAACCCGGGCTGGGACCCCAAACCCGGGCTGGGACCCCCAAACCAGGGCTGGGACCCCCAGTCAGGGCTGAGAACCCAAAACCCAGGCTGGGGCCCCTAAATCCAGGCTGGGATCCAAAACCCGGGCTAGGACCCCAAACCCAGACTGGGAACCCCGAATCCCACCTGAGACCCCAAACCTGGGATAGGACCCCCAAATCCGAGCTGAGATCCCCAAATCCGGGCTGGGACCCAAAATCCCACCTGGGACTCCAAATCCGGGCTGGGACCCCAAATCCCACCTGGGACTCCAAATCCGGGCTGGGACCCCAAACTCTGGCTGGGAACCCAAACCCGGGTTAGGATCCCCAGTCCAGGCTGGGATCCCCAAATTCGGACTGGGACCCCCAAATCCAGGCTGGGACACCAAATCCAGGCTGGGACACCAAATCCTGAGACCCCAACCCAGGCTGGGACCCCCAAACCCGGGTTGGGATCCCCCGCCCCACGAAAGGGTCGTGGGTGAGGCTGTGGCTCCACCTGGTGGCATCGAGGGGAAGTGCAGGGGGACCGAGGGGACAGAGAGGGGACAGAGGGAAGGGGGGGTGGGTTTGGGGGACAAGGAGGGACAGGGACGGGTTAGGGGGACAAGGTGGGGCAGAGAGGATGAGGATGGTGGGTGAGGGGTGACAGAGGTACAAAGGGCTGGGGTGGAGGGGACAGGGGAGTGTGGGGGAAATAAGGACATGGATGCCACAGGGACATGGGGATGGGGGGCATGGGGACACCGGAATGTGGGGATGTGGTGTTGGGGGGGACATGGGGACATACGGGGGACACAGTGATGGGGGACATGAGGACATCAGGATGGTGGACAGGGGAAGGGTGACATGAGGGATGTGGGAGAGACAAGGACATGGTGATGGAGGACACGGGGACATGGGAATGTGGGGGGTGTGGGGATGTGGTGTTGGGGGGGACATGGGGGACATGGAGGACATGGGGACATGGTGATGGGGGACATGAGGACATCAGAATATCAAGATGGTGGACAGGGGAAGAGGGACATGAGGGACGTGGAGGAGACAAGGACATGGGGATAGGGGACATGGGGACATGGGAATGTGGGGATGTGGTGTTGGGGGGACATGGAGGATATGGGACACAGAGATGGGGGACATGAAGGACATCAGGATGGTGGACAGGGGATGGGAGACATGAGGGACATGAAGGAGAAAAGGACATGGGGATGGTGGACATGGGGACATGGGAATGTGGGGGATGTGGAGATATGGGGTTGGAGGGGACATGGGGACATGGAGGACATGGGGGATGCAGTGATGGACGATGTGAGGACATCCTGAGATGGTGGACACGGGAAGGGGGACATGAGGGACATGTGGGAGACAAGGACATGGGGATGGAGGACATGAGGACACGGGAATGTGGGGTTTGTGGGGATGTGGTGTTGGAGGGGACATGGGGACATGGGGGATATGGGGGACGCGGTGATGGACAACATGAGGACACCAGGATGGGGGACATGGAGGTGTGGGTGTCACAGGGACATGGGGACAGCGGACACGGGGACCACAGGATGTGCTGATGGGGGACACGGGGACATGGGAGTGTGGGGGACATAGGGACATGGAGACGTGGGAGAAGGCGGTGATGGGGGACACGCCTGCCATGGGGACACGCCTGCCTCGGGGCCACCTCCTGACCCCGCCCTCGTCCCTCAGGAGGTCCCTATGGGGCCGTGGGTGTGGACCTGGCCTTCGAGAAGCTCCTGTGCCACATCTTCGGGGACGATTTCATCGCCACCTTCAAGGCCAAGCGCCCGGCGGCCTGGGTGGACCTGACCATCGCCTTCGAGGCGCGGAAGCGCGCGGCCGCCCCGAGCCGCTCCAGCCCCCTCAACATCTCGCTGCCCTTCTCCTTCATCGACTTCTACCGCAAACACCGCGGCCACAACGTCGAGACCGCGCTCCGCAAGAGCAAGTGAGGGGTGGCACGGGCTGGGGACAACTCGGGAGTGTGGGGACAACTCGGGACTGTGGGGACACTGAGGGAGTGTGGGGATGTCTCAGGAGCGTGGGGACACTGAAGGAGTGCAGAGACATCTTGGGAGTGTGGGGATATCTAGGGAACGCAGGGACACCGAGGGAGCACGGGGACATCTCGGGAGCACGGGGACATCTTGGGAGCGTGGGGACATCTTGGGAGCGTGGGGACACTGAGGGAGTGTGGTGACACCGAGGGAGCATGGGGACATCTCTGGAGCACAGGGAAATCTCAGGGGTGTGGGGACATCTCGAGAGTGTAGGGACACTGAGGGAGTGTGAAAACATCTTGGGAGTGTGGAGACGTCTCAGGAGTGTGGGGACATCTCAGGAGCATAGGGACATCTCAGGAGTGCAGGGACATCTTGGGAGTGCGGGGATGTCTCGGGGGTGTGGGGACATCTTGGGAGCGTGGTGACATCTCGGGAGCATGGGGACATCTCAGGAGCATGGGGACACCAAGGGAGCGGGGTGACATCTTGAGAGCGCGGTGACATCTCAGAAGCGCAGGGACACCTTAGGAGCATGGGGACATCTCAGGAGTGCAGGGACACTGAGGGGGCACGGGGACATCTCCGGAGCACGGGGAAATCTCAGGGGTGTGGGGACATCTCGGGAGTGTGGGGACATCTCAGGAGTGCAGGGACACTGAGGGGGCACGGGGACATCTCCGGAGCACGGGGAAATCTCAGGGGTGTGGGGACATCTCGGGAGTGTGGGGACATCTCAGGAGTGCAGGGACATCTCCAGAGCATGGGGACATCTCGGGAGTGTGGGGACATCTTGGGAACACAGGGACATCTCCGGAGCGTGAGGACATCTTGGGAGTGCGGTGACATCTTGGGAGCATGGTGACATCTTCGGAGCACGGGGACATCTCGGGAGTGTGGGGACACCGAGGGAGTGACATTGGGGTGGGAGAGGGGAGGAAAGGTGGGATAGGCGTGGCGGCATGGGAGGGGAGAGGACAGGGATGGACCAGGTGGAAGCTCCTGGTCACGCCCGGGTCCCGTTTGTCCCCCAGTGTCAACCTGGTGAAGTGGTCGTCCCAAGGGATGCTGCGGATGTCCCCCGAGGCCATGAACGAGCTGTTCCAGCCAACCATCAGCCACATCATCCAGCACATCGGTGGGACACGCCCAGCCATGGGGACCCCTGTCCTTGTCCCTGTCCCAGCTCCCTGTCCCTGGGATCACTCCCCATCCCTGGGATCACCCCTGTCCCTATGAGTCCTGCTATCCTTGTGACCATCCCATGCCTGAGAGATCCCCTCATCCTTTGGACAATCCCACACCCTGGGACCCCGTGTGTCCCTGCCCCTGTCCCTGAGACCCTCCTGTACCTGGGACCCCATTGTCCCTGGGACTTTCCCTGTCCCTGGAACCACCCCTGTCCATCCCTGGAACACACCTTGTCCCTGGGATCCCCCATTCCTGGAACCATCCTGGAATCTTCCCTGTCCCTGGGACCCTTTTATCCCTGGAACCCCATTGTCTCTGGAGCCCTCCCTGTCCCTGGAACCCCCCTTGTCCCTACAATCCCCCTTGACCCTGGGACCCTTTTTTCCCTGGAACCCCATTGTCCCTGGAACTCCCTTTGTCCCTGGAACCCCCTTTGTCCCTGGGACCACCCCTGTCCATCCCTGGAACCCCATTGTCCCTGGGATCCCCCATTCCTAGAACCATCCTGGAATCCTCCTTGTCCCTGGGAACCTTTTATCTCTGGAATCCCTACTGTCCCTAGGACCATCCCCTTTGTCCCTGGGACCCTTCCTGCCCCATGACCCCACCCCACCCCTGGAACTGCCCCCATTCCTGCACTCCCCTCACTCCTCATCACACTCATCCCTTCCTCACACCCCTTCCTCCACCACCCCAACCCCAAACCTCTCCCTTTCATCCCCCTCTCTCCTCCAGACACCCTCCTGAAGAAACCCGAGGTCCACGGCGTCAAATTCCTCTTCCTGGTGGGCGGCTTCGCCGAGTCGGCCATGCTGCAGCGGGCGGTGCAGGCCGCCTTCGGCCGCCGCTGCCGGGTCATCGTCCCGCAGGACGTGGGGCTGACCATCCTCAAAGGGGCCGTGCTCTTCGGCCTGGACCCCGGCGTGGTGCGGGTGCGCCGCTCGCCGCTCACCTACGGCGTGGGCGTCCTCAACAAGTTCGTGGAGGGCAAGCACCCGCGGGAGAAGCTGCTGGTCAAGGAGGGCAAGAACTGGTGCACCGACATCTTCGAGAAGTTCGTCACCGTCGATCAGTCGGTGGCCTTGGGAGAGGTGGTGCAGCGGAGCTACTGCCCGGCCCGGCCCGGCCAGCGCCGGACCATCATCAACATCTACTGCTGCGACACCGACGACGTGGTGTACATCACTGACCCCGGCGTCAGGAAGTGCGGCACCATCAGCCTGGAGCTGGGGACGCGGGGGACGCGGGGCCGGCGCGGGGCCGGCGCGAGATCCGCACCAGCATGCAGTTTGGGGACACCGAGATCAAGGTGACGGCGCTGGACACGCGCACGGCGCGCAGTGTGAGGGCCACCATCGACTTCCTGTCCAACTGAGGGGCCCTGGAGATGTCACCATTGACTTCCTGTCCAACTGAGGGGCCCTGGAGATGTCACCATTGACTTCTTGTTCAATTGAGGGGCCCTGGAGATGTCACCATTGACCTCCTGTCCAATTGAGGGTCCCTGGGATGTGCCACCATTGATTCCCTGTCGAATTGAGGGGCCCCTGGAACATGCCACCATCAACTTCCTGTCCAATTGAGAGGCCCTGGAGATGTCACCATTGACTTCCTGTTCAATGGAGGGGCCCTGAGATGTGCCACCATTGACTTCCTGTCCAACTTAGGGGCCCTGGAGATGTCACCATTGACTTCCTGTCCAACTGAGACCACCCAGGAGATGCCACCATCGACTTCCTGTCCAATTGAGACCATCCAGGATGTGCCACCATTGACTTCCTGTCCAACTTAGGGGCCCTGGAGATGTCACCATTGACTTCCTGTCCAACTGAGACCACCCAGGAGATGTCACCATCGACTTCTGGCCCAACTGACACTGGGACCACTATTGTGGGGACCACTGGGAGATGCCACCACTGGCTTCATCTTCCACTGAGACCATCCTGGGATCTGTCACCACCAAATCCTGTCTGACTGAGAGTCCCTGTCATTGTGGGGACACCGCCAGGAGATGCCACCATCAACTTCAATCATCTCCAACTGACACCACCCAGGATGTGCCACCATTGACTTCCTGTCCGACCGAGACATTCCTGGAGATGCCACCATTGAATTCCTGTCCAACTGAGGGGACAGGAGGGCAGGGCATCTTCCTGGAGATCCCACCACTGACTTCCTGTCTAATTGAGACCACCCAGGACCTGCCACCATCGACTTCCTGTCCAAGTGAGGGACTCTGGAGATGCCACCATCGACTCCCTCTCCAACTGAGACCTTCCTGGAGATGTCACCATTGACTTCCTCTCCAACTGAGACTCCACTGGAGATGCCACCGTCGACTTCCTGTCCAACTTAGGGACCCTGGAGATGTCACCACCAACTTCCTGTCCAATTGAGACCCCCATGGAGATGCCACCATTGACTTCCTGTCCAACTGAGATCTTCCTGGAGATGCCACCATCAATTTCCTGTCCAGCTGAGACCTCCTGGAGGTGCCACCATGGATTTCCACCCCAGCTGAGACCTCCTGTCACTGTGGGGACCATCCCAGTTCCTGGCACCATCGATTCCCTCCCAGACTGAGACCCCCCATCCTGGGGACCCCAGTCCCTGCCCCCCACCCTCTCCCAGCCCCCCTTTAACTGGAATTTGCCTCCCCGTCCCCCATCCGGGATTTTTGGGATTGTCCACCTGGAGGTGTCCCCTGTCCTCTGGGCAGGTTCATGGAGGGGGATTTGGATTCCCATCCCATTCCCAGCGGAATTTTTCCTCCTCCTTCCCGAGGTGGGATTTTGTATTTTGTACTTTTAACCCCCCTGCCCCAGGCATGTAAGATATCTTTATATTTATATATATATATATATATATATATAGGCACATAAAACTTCCTGAAACTGCTCCTGGTCCTTGTACCATGAGGAAAAAAAACAAATGGGAAAAGAGGGGGAAAAACCAGGAAAAATCTGAGAAAAAGAGGAAAACAAAAAAACCTAAAAAAGAGGTGCTGGCAGCAACACAAGGACATGGCTGGGGGACACGGCCCCGACCCCAGAGCCGCAGGGGATTCCCGGCTCCCGCCCCACATTCCACAGGCAAAAAATTCCTCCCCCACCCCAGAAAAAGAGGGGAAAACTCCCGCCCCAAGAGGCACAATTCCCCCCAAAACCCGCCCGGGGCCGCGGGGTGAGGGCGAGGCAGCAGCAGCAGCAACGAGGGTGACGGTCTGGGGACATCCGGGGACAAGGGCTCGGGGACATCTCTCTGTCCCTTTTGGAGAACGAAAAGGAATGGGATAAACCCAAGGAGGGAAAAGTGGGAATGGGGTCAGATAAACCCAAGGAGGGAAAAGCAGGAATGGGGTTGGAAAAACCCAAAGAGGGAAAAGCGGTAGTGAGGGGATGGGATTAGGGGATAACAGGGAAAAGGGGGATCCCAGATCCTGGATCCCATCCCAGGTTTGGGGTGGGATCTCCCGGAGCCATTTCTGGGAAAGGCCTGGCCTAGAAAGAATTCCCAAAAATAGCCAGGGCGGGGCTGGGCCCAGCCAGGAATCCAGAACGGGAGTGGGGACTCTAAAATCCCCCCAGGGACACAAAAAGGGGGTGGGGAACCCCAAATTCCCATCCCAGAAAAAATTGGAGGGGATGAGGACCCCAAAATTCCCCCCTTAGGGACAATGGAGGAGTGGGGACACCAAATTCCCCCCCGATGTCCCCAAAGGGGGGTGGCAATCTCAAAATTCCCACCTGGGGACAGTGTGGGGGGGGTTGGGGACCCCAAAATCCCCCTCAGGACACAATAGGGGGGTTGGGAACCCCAAAATCTCTGCTTGGGGACAATGGGGAGTTTGGGATCCCAAAATCCCTCCCAGTGTCCCCAAAGGGTTTATCCCATTCCCACTTTTCCCTCTTTGGGTTTATCTGACCCCCTTCCCACTTTTCCTTCTTTGGGTTTATCCCATTCCCGCTTTTCCCTCCTTGCGTTCATCCAACCCCATTCCCACTTTTCCCTCTTTGAGTTTATCTGACCCTATTCCCACTTATCCGACCCCATTCCCACTTTTTTCTCTTTAGGCTAATCCCTTCCCGTTGTTCCTGGCCCCAAATCCCGGGATCGGCCGCGACCCCAAACCCGGGAGAGCCGGGATTGGGATCTGGGAAATTTGG
Organism: Acrocephalus arundinaceus; assembly: GCA_021534815.1. Taxonomy (NCBI): domain Eukaryota; kingdom Metazoa; phylum Chordata; class Aves; order Passeriformes; family Sylviidae; genus Acrocephalus; species Acrocephalus arundinaceus. The sequence goes on from JAJEOU010001397.1 coordinate 83,187, forward strand.
GGGAAATTTGGGATTTGGGAGAGGCCAAAACCAAAGGCACCCACGGGAATGGGATGGGACAGGGGACATGTCCCCAACCTCTGTGATTGTCCCCAACCCCTACCAGTGTCCCTAACCCCTGTGAGTGTCCCCAACAGCTGCGAGTGTCCCCAACCCCTGCAAGTGTCCCCAACCTCTGTGAGTGTCCCCAACCTCCATGAGTGTCCCTAACCCCTGTGCCATGTGAGTGTCCCCAACCCCTGTGCCACTTGCGTGTCCCCACCACATGTCCCCAACACCTGGGAATGTCCCCACGGCACGTGCCACATATGTGTCCCCTCAACGTGTGCCACATATGTGTCCCCTCAACGTGTGCCACATGTGTGTCCCCAACTCCTCTACATGTCCCCAACACCTGAGCATGTCCCCATCACATGTGCCATGTGCGTGTCCCCACATGTCCCCAACACTGGGTGTCTCCAACACCTGTGAGTGCCCCTACAGCATGTCACATGTGTGTCCCCAGCACCTGTACAGGTTCCCACTTGAATGTCCCCATGACAAGTGCCATGTGTGTCCCCACCACCTGTCCCCAACACCTGTGCATGTCCCCACCACCTATGAGTGTCCCCATGGCATGTGCCACATGAGTGTCCCCAGGTTGTGACCCAATCACCTGTGACTGTCCCACCCACGTGCTCACGGTGCCACCCCCCAGGCCACTCACAGTGTCACCCCCGTCCCACGGGGGCGACGCCTTGTCCCCAGCCCCGTGTTGCCCCTCGGTGTCACCATCCCCGTGCCGGGCCAGCTGTGCCACCCCCCCGCGCGCGCTGGCACCGCCGCCTCCTCATTAACCTTTCTTGATTAGCGCAATTAATTCCAGCTCCTCCTGCGCTCATCCCGGCGCGCGGGGGCGGGGGGGGGAGGTGACAGGAGGTGACACCGCAGCTGGAGGGGACCGGGGGTGGCCTGGGGCAGCTCCGACGCCTGGAGCATTCCCGGGATTCCTTGGGAATGAGCCGGGGTTGGGACATCACCGCCGTGTCCCCAAGGGGTGGGTGGGGACAGCGGGGGTGACACCGGTGTCACCATCCTGGCGGTGACAAATCCCGGGAGTCGCAGCTTTTCCACGAGGTCTTTAATTCCCATTCGGCCCCTGGCCACGCCTGCGCCACCTCCGCGACAGCGGGGGGGGGACATTGTCCCCAAGTGTCACCCCCAGCCTGGGGTGGCGGCGAGGGCGACACGCGGCAACACCGAGAGGGGACAGACACGGAGGGGAGGGACATGAGCCACCCCCGAGGGGGGTGAAAAGGGGAATGTTGGGAATTCTTCCCGATTTATGTACAAAATTCCCGGCTGGTGGAGGGGACAGGGACACCCAGGGACATCCGGGGACATCCGGGGACACCCAGGGACACCCAGGGACATCCAGGGATCTCCCCCCCTCCCTGTGGTCAAAATAATTCTGATCATTAATATTGATAATAATGGCGATAATTAATGGCAGGGGACAGGGACGGCAGTGTCCCCATGGCTCGGGTGGCACCGGGATCCTGATCCTGGACAGGCAGAGATCCAGGATCTGGGATTCTGGGAATTGCAGAGATCCGGGATCCTGGGATGGGATCCTGGGATTTTGGGTGAGGCTCTGGATGTGGAGCAGGGAGAGAGCCGGGAAAGGTGGGGGGAGCCGGGGTCCACCGGAGCATCCGTCCTGTCCTGGGGTACCCATCCCACCTGGAATGTCCATCCCACCTTGGAGTATCCATCCCAACTGGAATATCTGCCCTGTCCTGGGGTATCCATCCCACCCAGAGCATCCATCCCACCTTGGAGTGTCCATCTCTCCTGGGAGCATCCATCCTGTGCCAGGTCATCCCTCCTGCCTTGGAGTATCCATCCATCCATCCATCCGTCTGCCGTCCATCCATCCATCCATCATCCATCATCCACCATCTATCATCCATCATCCATCCATCATCCATCCATCCATCCATCATCCATCCATCATCCATCATCCACCATCTATCATCCATCATCCATCCATCATCCATCCATCCATCCATCATCCATCATCCATCCATCATCCATCCATCATCCATCATCCATCATCCATCCATCATCCATCCATCCATCCATCCATCATCCATCCATCATCCATCCATCCATCCATCATCCATCATCCATCCATCATCCATCCATCATCCATCATCCATCATCCATCCATCATCCATCCATCATCCATCCATCCATCCATCCATCCATCCATCATCCATCATCCATCCATCATCCATCATCCATCCATCATCCATCCATCCATCATCCATCCATCATCCATCCATCCATCCATCCATCCATCCATCATCCATCCATCATCCATCCATCCATCCATCATCCATCATCCATCCATCATCCATCCATCATCCATCATCCATCCATCCATCCCCTCCCTCCCTCCCTCCCTCCCTCCCTCCCTCCCTCCCTCCCACTCCAGATCATCCCCCCTGCCCAGGAGCATCCATCTATCCTGGATCATCCATCCTTTTCCGGACCATCCATCCCACCTGGAGCATCTGTCCTATTCCAGAGACACCAATCCTTGTGGATATGGCACGGGTTAAGCCATCCAGGCACCCCAATCCCTGCTCCCCACTTTTCCTGGGAGTTCTTAAAGCGCTGGCACGGATTAAAGCAGCCAGACACCCCAATCCCTGCTACCCACCTCTCCTGGGAGTTCCCGCGGTTCTGGCACAGGTTAAACCATCCAGACACCTAAATCTGTGATCCCCCTCTGTCCTGGGAGTTCCTGCAGCGCTGGCACGGGTTAAGGGAGCCGGGCACCCCAATCCCTGCAGCCCTGGCACGGGTTAAACCATCCAGGCACCCCAATCCCTTCTCATACTTTTCCCAGGAGTTCCTGCAAGGCTGGCACGGGTTAAGGGAACCAAGCACCCCAATCCCTATGGCCCCGGCACGGGTTAAGCCATCCAGGCACCCTAATTCCTGTTCCTCACCTTTTCCGGGAGTTCCCGCGGTCCTGGCACGGGTTAAACCTTCCCGGCGCCCCAATTTGTGATCCCTCTCTGTCCCGAGAGTTCCTGCAGGGCTGGCACGGGTTAAACCATCCAGGCACCCCAATCCCTTCTCACACTTTGCCCAGGAGTTCCTGCAGGGCTGGCACGGGTTAAGGGAACCAAGCACCCCAATCCCTGTGGTCCTGGCACGGGTTAAACCTTCCCGGCACCCCAATTTCTGATTCCTCTCTGTCCTGGGAGTTCCTGCAGCTTTGGCACAGGTTAAACCTTCCTGGCACCCCAATCCCTGCTCCCCACTTTTCCCGGGAGTTCCTGCAGCCCTGGCACAGCTTAAACTCTATAGGCACCCCAGTTTCTGATCCCCCTCTGGCCTGGGAGTTCCTGCAGGGCTGGCACGGGTTAAGAGAACCAAGCACCCCAATTCCTATGGTCCTGGCACGGGTTAAACCTTCCTGGCACCCCAATTTGTGATTCCACTCTGTCCCGGGAGTTCCTGCAGCCCTGGCACGGGTTAAACCATCCTGGCACCCCAATCCCTGCTCCCCACTTTTCCTGGGAGTTCCTGCAGCGCTGGCACGGATTAAAGCAGCCAGACACCCCAATCCCTGCTACCCACCTCTCCTGGGAGTTCCCGCGGTTCTGGCACAGGTTAAACCATCCAGACACCTAAATCTGTGACCCCCCTCTGTCCTGGGAGTTCCTGCAGCGCTGGCACGGGTTAAGGGAGCCGGGCACCCCAATCCCTGCAGCCCTGGCACGGGTTAAACCTTCCCGGCACCCCAATCCCTGCTCCCCACTTTTCTGGGGAGTTCCTGCAGCCCTGGCACAGCTTAAACTCTATAGGCACCCCAGTTTCTGATCCCCCTCTGTCCTGGGAGTTTCTGCAGGCCTGACACGGGTTAAAGCAGCCAGGCACCCCAATTCCTGCAGCCCTGGCATGGGTTAAACCATCCAGGAACCCAAATTTCTGCACCCCACTTTTCCCGGGAGTTCCTGTGGCGCTGGCACGGGTTAAACCATCCAGGCCCCTCAATTTCTGATTCTCCTCTGTCCTGGGAGTTCCTGTGGCGCTGGCACGGGTTAAACCATCCAGGCCCCCAATCCTTGCAGGGCTGGCACGGGTTAAACCATCCAGGCACCCCAGTTCCTGCAGCCCTGGCACGGGTTAAACCATCCAGGCACCCCAATCCCCTCTGTCCTGCCTTTCCCCCCTTCCCCATCTCCTCCGCAGAGCTTTGGGATCTCCGGACCCAGACCCCGGCTCTGCCCCATCCCAGCCCATCCCCACAGCTGCAGGCCAGATGGAGACCCAAAACTGCTGGGATCGGCTCCAAACCCCAAATCCCCAACCCCAAAACTGCTGGGATCAGCCCCAAACCCCAAATCCCTATCCAGGAACAGCTGGAACCTCTCCCCGACCCCAGAACCGCTGAGATCGACCCCAAACCCCAAATCTCCAACCCCAAAACCGCTGGGATTGGCCCCAAATCCCCATCCCTGAACAGCCAGAACCTCTCCCCGACCCCAAAACCACTGGGATCGACCCCAAACCCCAAATCCCCGACCCCAAAACCAGTGGGATCGGCCCCAAACTCCAAATCCCCATCCTGGAATAGCCGGAACCTCTCCCCGACCCCAAACCCGCTGAGATCTGCCCCAAACCCCAAATCCCTGACCCCAAAACTGCTGGGATCGGCCCCAAACCCCAAATCCCCGACCCCAAAACTGCTGGGATCGGCTCCAAACCCCAAATCCACATCCGGGAACAGCCAGAACCTCTCCCCGACCCCAAAAGCCGGCCCAATCCCGGCTCCACGCGGGATCCAGGCTGGAATTCCGCAGCTCCAGGCCGGGAACGCGGCAGGAGGAGGAGGAGGAGGAGGAGGAGGAGGAGGAGGAGGAGGAGGAGGAGGAGGAGGGACACGCGCCGGGGGCTCGGCGGGCGCAGGTGGCCCAGGAGGACGCGGGGTGGTGGCGCTGGTGGCGCTGGGGGTCCTCGGAAAGGTGACCGCCAGCCGCAGGGAGGGAGTGGCCCGGTCACCTTTGTCGCCAGCTGGACGCAGGTGACAAAGTTTGACCCCGCTGCCCCCTGGGTGCTCGCAGGGATGGCGGGGGAGGGTTGGTGACACCAGCGCTGTCGCCTCAGCGCTGTCACCAGGCTGCCAGCGCGCTGTCACCGCCCTGCCAGGCTGTGTGACCCTGCCGGCCGGGCTGCCCCTGGGTAGGGGACACAGTGGGGACAGGGACAGCGGTGGGGACAGCGATGGGGATAATGAGAGAAATGGTGAGAGAGATGGGGACAGAAATGGGGACAGGGATGGGGATAATGAGAGAAATGGGGACAGGGGACAGGGACAGGGATGGGGACAAGGGGAACAGGGACAGGGATGGGACTGGAGATGGGAATGGGGACAGGGATGAGGGCAGGGATGGGGACAGAGATGGGGGCAGGGATGGGGATAGGGACAGGGATGAGGAGAGAAATGGGGACAGGGACAGGGATGGGGACAGAAATGGGGACAAGGACGGGGATTGGGACAGGGATGGGGACAGAAATTGGGGACAGGGATAGGGACAGAAATGGGGACAAGGATGGGGATCGGGACAGGGGTGGGGACAGGGATGGGACTGGAGATGGGAATGGGGACAGGGATGAGGGCAGGAATAGGGACAGAGATGGGGACAGGGATGGGGATGGGGACAGGGATGAGGAGAGAAATGGGGACAGGGATGGGGACAGGGGTGGGGATAATGAGAGAAATGGGGACAGGGGACAGGGACAGGGATGGGGACAGGGGGAACAGGGGCAGGGACTGGGACACTGGGGACAGGGACAGGGATGGGACTGGAGATGGGAATGGGGACAGGGATGAGGGCAGGGATGGGGACAGAGATGGGGACAGGGATGGGGATGGGACAGGGATGGGGATGGGGACAGGGATGAGAAGAGAAATGGGGACAGGGACAGGGATGGGGACAGAAATGGGGACAAGGACGGGGATTGGGACAGGGATGGGGACAGAAATTGGGGACAGGGATAGGGACAGAAATGGGGACAAGGATGGGGATCGGGACAGGGGTGGGGACAGGGATGGGACTGGAGATGGGAATGGGGACAGGGATGAGGGCAGGAATAGGGACAGAGATGGGGACAGGGATGGGGATGGGGACAGGGATGAGGAGAGAAATGGGGACAGGGATGGGGACAGGGGTGGGGATAATGAGAGAAATGGGGACAGGGGACAGGGACAGGGATGGGGACAGGGGGAACAGGGGCAGGGACTGGGACACTGGGGACAGGGACAGGAGTGGAGACAGGGATGGGAATAGGTATAGGGTTAATGAGAGAAATGGAGACAGGGATGGGGACAGGGATGGGAACAGGGATGGGAACAGGGATGGGAACAGGGATGGGGGTGAGGAGAGAAGAGAGGACAGGGATGGGGACATGGACAGGGATGGGGACAGAAATGGGACAAAGCCAGGATAGTGACAGGGGTGGGGACAGCGATGGGGATATGGATGGACTGGAAATGGGGACAGGGATGGGGATGAGGGCAGGAATGGGCACAGGGATAGAGACAGGGGTAGGGACATGGATGGCGATGAGAAGAGAAATGGGGACAGGAATCGGGACAGGGATGAGGATGAGGAGAGGAATGGGGACAGGGATGGGACTGGAAGTGGGGATGTGGATGAGGCTGGTGATGGAAATGGCGATGGGGACAAGAACCGGGACAGAGACAGGACTGGGGACAGGGATGGGGACACACACAGGGACAAGCACAGTGACAGGGATGGGGACAGGAGTGGGGATGGGGATGTGGGTGTAGATGAGGCTGGTGATGGAAATGGCGATGGGGACAAGGATGGGGACAGGGGCAGGACTGGGGACAGGGATGGGGACACGCACAGGGACAAGCACAGTGACAGGGGTGGGGACAGGGATGGGGACAGGGATGTGGATGAGGCTGGTGATGGAAATGGGGATGTGGACAAGGACCAGGACTGAGGCAGGGCTGGGGACAGGGATGGGGACACACACAGGGACAAGCACAGTGACAGGGGTGGGGACAGCCCAGCATCCCGCTCCGAACAGGCTGAGCACGGAGGAATTAAACCCCCACGGGAGATCCCAAGGCCGCCCCATTCCCGGGAAACTCCAGCTCCGTATCCCGAGGCCGTGCCCGGTGCTGAGGTGGCCGCAGAGTGACCTCTAACGGCGGCGGCGACACGGCCAGAGGGGACACCGCCAGCTGCCACCAGCAAGAGGAGTCCCCAGCCGCAGGTCCCCTCATCCCAGGCACCCAGGGGACACGGGTGGCTTTTGTCCCCCTCTCCAAGGGGACACCGAGATGGACGGCAGGGAAAAGGGACGAACAGGATGTTCCCGGCTCCGGGAGGTTTGATTTTATAATTTTCCCAGGATTTCCCAGCCAGGAGCAGTCAGTGGTGACCAGAATCCATCGGGAAGGGACGAGGGGCTGGGATGGGGCCGGGGGAATCCCCGGGGAAGTCCCTGGATCCAGCCAGGATTGGGAAATTCCAGCGGCCACAGCTGGTCTGGGGTCCAAGAGCCACCGGGTCAGGATGCTCCATCCATCTGGAAAAGGTTGGGAGTGGCTGGGGACACCGTGCCTATGGCTGGGGACACCCTTTCTGTGGTTGGGGACACCTTGGCTAGGGCTGGGGACACCCTGCTAATGGCTAGAGACACACTGTCCTTGGTTGGGGACACCCTGTCTGTGGCTGTGGGCATTGCCCACGGCTGGTGACACCATGCCCATGGCTAAGGACACCCTGTGCACGGATGGGGACACTGTCCATGGCTGGGGACATTAAGCCCATAGATGGGGACACTGTGCCCATGGTTGGGGACACCCTGCCCATGGTTGGGGATACCCTGTGGTTGGTGACACCATGCCCATGACTGGAGGCACCCTGTCCTTGGCTGGGGACACCCTGACAATGTCTGGGGACACCGTGCCCATAGCTGGGGACACACTGTCCTTGGTTGGGGACACCCTGTCTATGGCTGGGGACATTGCCCATGGCTGGGGACACTCTGCCAATGGCTGGGGCACCCTGTCCATGGCTGGGGACACCCTGTCTGTGGTTGGTGACACCCTGTCCTTGGCTGGGGGCACTGCACCCATGGCTGGGGACACCATACCCATAGTTGGTGCCACTGTGCCCATGGTTGGGGACACCATGCCCATGGCTGGGGACAACCTGCCCATGGTTGGGGACACCCTGTGCATGGATGGGGATACCGTCTATGGCTGGGGACACCCTGCCCATGGTTGGGGACATCCTGTCCATGGCTGGGGACACTGTACCCATGGCTGGGGACACCGTACCCATAGTTGGTGACACCGTGCCCATGGTTGGGGACACCGTGCCCATGGTTGGGGACATCCTGTCTATGGTTGGGGACACTGCACCCATGGCTGGGGACACCGTCTATGGCTGGTGACACCCTGCCCATGGTTGGTGACACCGTGCCCACGGCTGGGGACACTCCATGGGGACAGAGGAGTGTCCCCAGCATCCCTGCAGGGGCTGGCACCCATCTGTGTCATGGAGCCTCTCTGGAATGAGGCTGGGACAGGGATTTTGTGTCCTGAGAGCTCAGGGGACCCTGGGCTGTCCCCAGCGCTGTCCCCAGCGCTGTCCCCAGCGCTGTCCCCACCTGTGGCAGGTCCTGTTTGTCCCTCAGCTCCAGGGTGTCCTCGGCAAGGGGCCAGCTCCGGAACTTCCTGATCCTGGCAGGGAGCACAGGGAGCTGCCACGCCCAGGGCTGGCCCAGTGCCACCACCCCAGGGATCCTTGTGTCACCCTGGTGTCCCTGTGTCACCCTGAGATCCCTGTGCCACCCCGGGGTCACTGTCCCCTCATCCTGGCATCCTTGTGTCACCCTGGTGTCACTGTGCCACCCTGGTGTCACTGTGCCACCCTGAGATCCCTGTGCCACCCTGGTGTCACCGTCCCTCCATTCTAAAGTCCCTGTCCCACCCCGGGGTCACTGTCCCCTCACCCTGGAGTCCCTGTGTCACCCTGGTGTCCCTGTGTCACCCTGAGATCCCTGTGTCACCCTGGAGTCCCTGTGTCACCCTGGTGTCCCTGTGTCATCCTGAGATCCCTGTGCCACCCTGGGGTCCCTGTGCCACCCCAGTGTCCCCGTGCCACCCTGGTGTCCCTGTCCCCCCACCTCAGGGTGCCTGTCCATTGACCTCATTGTCCCTGTGCCACCCCAGTGTCCCTCTCCCTTCACCCTGGTGTCCCTGTCCCCCCACCCCAGGCTCCCTGTCCCTTGACCCTGTGGTCCCCTGTGCTACCCTGAGGTCCCTGTGCCACCCCTGTGTCCCTGTCCCTTCACCCTGGTGTCCCTGTGCCACCCCGGTGTCCCTGTCCCCCCACCCCGCCTCATCCAGGACGTCACCTGGGCCACACCTTCACGGCCATCAGGGCCACGATGACCACGGCCACGGTGGCCATGAGGAGCCAGGACAGCAGCCGGTATGTCCACAGGTGGCTCAGAGCTGTGGGGACAGAGCTGGGGTCACCACCAACAGGACCTCAGGGTGCCCCAAAGCAGGTGAAGGGGACACTGAGGTGACAATCCAAGCGGGGAACACCCCTTGGGGACAGGCAGCATTTGGCATGAGGACACACGTGGCGGGGAGGTCACAGAAGGGGACAATTGAGGCTCCTGGCAGTCCCCTGTCCTAAAGGCCAACCTACCGCTGACACCATCCCCTGGGGACAGCAGATGTCCCCAACATTGCCACAAGTGCCACCCTCACATGCAGATGTCCCCAACACCACCACAAATGTCACCCTCACATGCAGATGTCCCCAACACCACCTCAAATGCCACCTTCACCTGCAGATGTCCCCAACACCGCCACAAATGCTATTCTCACATGCAGATGTTCCCAACACCGCTGCAAGCGCCACCCTCATGTGCAGATGTCCCCAACACCACCCCAAATGCCACCTTCACATGCAGATGTCCCCAACACTGCCACAAGTGCCACCCTCCCATGCAGATGTCCCCAACACCGCCACAAGTGCCACCCTCAAGTGCAGATGTCCCCAACACCGCGACAAGCGCCACCCTCATGTGCAGATGTCCCCAACACCACCTCAAATGCCACCTTCACCTGCAGATGTCCCCAACACCGCCACAAGTGCCACCCTCACGTGCAGATGTCCCCAAAACTGCCACAAGCGCCACCCTCAAGTGCGGATGTCCCCAAAACTGCCACAAGCGCCACCCTCATGTGCAGACGTCACCACCACAGCCAAAAGTGCCACCCTCAAGTGCAGATGTCCCCAACACTGCCACAAGTGCCACCCTCACGTGCAGATGTCCCCAAAACTGCCACAAGCGCCACCCTCAAGTGCGGATGTCCCCAACACCACCTCAAATGCCACCTTCACCTGCAGATGTCCCCAACACCGCCACAAGTGCTACCCTCACATGCAGATGTCCCCAACTCCGCCACAAGCGCCACCCTCACGTGCAGATGTCCCCAACTCTGCCACAAGTGCCACCCCCACGTGCAGATGTCCCCAACACTGCCACAAGCGCCACCCTCAAGTGCAGATGTCCCCAACACCGCCACAAGCGCCACCCTCATGTGCAGATGTCACCACCACAGCCAAAAGTGCCACCCTCACGTGCAGATGTCCCCAACTCTGCCACAAGTGCCACCCTCATGTTTTACCCTTTGACCCCAATCCAGGGGTCAAATTCCACTCCCGGGGAATATTTTTTCAGGATTCCCATGTCCCTCCTGAGGTGTCCAGCCCCACTCACTGTGGACATCGAGGTCACCGCTGGCCGTGGCGTTGCCCAGGGCGTTGGTGGCCACGCACATGTAGTGTCCCCCGGCCGCTGTCCCCAAGGCCACCAGCTCCACGCGCAGGGTGTTGTGCCAGGTGACGGCCCGCAGCCCCGGGGTGACAGCGGGGGACAGGCTGGTGGCCAGGAGGTGGCCGCGGTGGTGCAGGGCCAGCCAGGAGGGCGGGTGGCTCTCGGCCGTGCACAGCACCACAGCCGCGCGCCCCTCCTGGTTCTCCAGGAAAGTTGTCACCAAGACGGCCCGGGGAGGGTCTGGGAGGGGACAAGGAGGGGTGGCAGTGTGACACGGGGTGGGACAGCACCAAAAGTGGTTTAAATTCTCCTTGGATTTGTCCCATCCCGCTCATCCCGTGGCTGGGGGGTTCAAACCCTCTCCCGTTCTTGTCTTGCCACCCCAAAGCTGGAGAATTTTCCTGGCTTGGAGTTTCTGGGCTCCAAATTTGACTTTTGAGGGGCCATTCCTAAAAAAAAAAATCCCCAATCCCTTTCTGGAAAGCTTTGTAACTCATCCCTCCTAGAAAAAAATCCCAAATCCCATTCCTGAAAGCTTTCTAAGGCATCCTTCCTAGAAAAAAAACCCCAAATCCCTTTCCGGAAAGCTTCCTAATGTATCCCTCCTAAAAAATTCCCAAATTCCTTTCCGGAAAGCTTCCTAATGCATCTCTCCTAAAAAAATCCCAAATCCCTTTTCAGGAAGCTTCCTAAGGCATCCCTCCAAAAAAAAAAATTCTCAAATTCCTTTCCAGGAAACTTCTTAATGCTTCCCTTCTTAAAAAAAAAAAAATCCCAAATCCCTTTCCCAAAAGCTTACTAACGCATCCATCCTAAAAAAATTTCCCAAATTCCCTTTCCCAAAAGTTTCCTAATGCATCCCTCCTAAAACACATCCAAAATCTCTTTCCCAAATGCTTCCTAATGCATCTCTCCTAAAAAAATCCCAAATCCTTTTCCCAAAACGTTCCTAATGCATCCCTCTGAGAAAAAAATTCCAAATCCCTTTCCCAAATGCTTCCTAATGCATCCCTCCTAAAAAAAAAATCCCAAATCCATTTCCAGGAAGCTTCTTAATGCTTCCCTTCTAAAAAAAAAATCCCAAATCCCTTTCCTGGATAGCTTCATAAGGCATTCCTCCTAAAAAAAAAAATTCCCAAATCCCTTTCCAGGAAGCTTCCTAATGCTTCCCTTCTAAAAAAATCCCAAATCCCTTTCCAGGAAGTTTCCTAACACATGCCTCCTAAAAAAAAATCCTAAATCCCTTTCTCAAAATCTTCCTAACTCATCCCTCCTCCAGCCTGGATCATCATCACACCCTCCACCTCCAGAACCCCTCAGTTCGGGGCTTTTTGGCTCCAAATCCAACTTCTGAAGGATTGATCCTAAAAAAAACCCAAATTCCCTTCCCCAGGTCACCAAGAGCTTCCTGACTCATCCCTTCTCCATCCTGGACCATCCCCAGCCCACCCATCCCTGCCCAGGTGGCTTCCCCTGATCCCCAGCCCCTCATTCCACACCCAACCAGAGAATTCCTCATTTTTGGAACACTTTGACCCCAAATCTGCCTCAAAAAAGCCCCAAAATCCCCAAAGGGAGAGGAGCAGGGCAGGAAGAGGAAGAGGGAGAGGGAGAGGGAGAGGGAGAGGGAGAGGGAGAGGGAGAGGGAGAGGAAGAGGAAGAGGAAGAGGAAGGGAAAGGGGAAGAGGAAGAGGAAGAGGAAGGGGAAGGGGAAGGGGAAGAGGAAGAGGAAGAGGAAGAGGAAGAGGAAGAAGAACAGAAAGGGGAAGGGGAAGAGGAACAGGAACAGGAACAGGAAGAAGAATAGAAAGGGGAAGGGGAAGAGGAAGAGAAAGAGGAAGAGGAAGAGGAAGAGGAAGAGGAAGAGGAAGACGAAGACAAAGACAAAGACAAAGACAAAGACAAAGACAAGGAAATTCCCCTTGCCCTTGTGAAGGTGACACGAGTGACAGAGGCTGGGGACACCAATTTTGTGTCATGCCTGGTGGCACTGGGGACACTCACAGAGGACGCTGAGGCTGATGGGGACAGAGGTGGCCGTGCCCCACGTCCCGCTGGCCTGGCACTGGTAGGAGCCGGCGTCAGCGCTGGACACGCGGCTGAGGACGAAGGAGCTGGACTGTCCCTCCCAAAGCCACCTCCCGTCCCGGTACCAGGTGTAGTTGACACCTTTGTCACCCCAGGCGGTGGCCGAGCAGCTCATGGTGACCTTGGCGCCCTCAGGGACTTCCTGCGAGGGCTCCACCATCAGTGCCACCCCTGAGGAGGGACATTGGGGACTCAAGGGATATCCCTGGGAAGCTCTTTCACTTCTTGGGGACTTGGAGACTTTTTGGGGACTTTTTGGGGACTTGGGGACATCTCACCTGGCACTTCCAGCCACAGGGACGCGACGGCCGAGCCGCGGCTGTTGGTGGCCGAGCACAGGTAGAGCCCCTCGTCCCCAGGCTCCAGCCCCGCCATCCCCACCCGCAGCGACGTGGGGGTGGCCCGGACCTCGAAGCGAGGGTCCGAGGGGCCACGGCTGGTGGCCAAGGGTGGGTGGCCCTGTCCCCTGCTCACGGCGATGTCCGGCGGGGGGACACCGTCGGCGGAGCAGAGCAGCACCGCCCGCCGCCCGCCGCGGGGCTCCACCAGCGCCACGAAGCTGGGCTCCTGTGGGGCCATCTTGCG
>JAJEOU010001397.1:96786-121786 GCA_021534815.1 Acrocephalus arundinaceus
GGACACAAACCCCAGGACAGTGACAAGAGCCCCCTTTTGACAGTTGACACAGCCCCTGGACAGTGCCCCAGCCTGGGACAAGGTCCCAGCCCCGGGGAAGGGGACATGACGGTGGCGGTGTCCCCTGTGTCCCAGCCCTGAACGAGCCCACCATCGATTACGGCTTCCAGCGGCTGCAGGAAGGTGATCCGCGCACCCCGGGGACGCCGAGCGCCTGCCCAAGGTGGGGACGGGACAGGGACACGCCAGGGTCAGGGACAGGGACACCCTGGGGACAGAGGGACACGCCAGGGACACAGGGATTCCCCAGGGGCAAGGACAGGGAGGGGGTGACAGTTCTTGTGTCCCCCGGGTGTGGCAGAGCTTGGGGCAGGAGGAGTTGGGACACGGGGGGGACATTGGGGACACGGGGGGGACATTGGGGACATGGAATGGGGAACAGAGGGTGACGCAAGGGCCATGGGGGGACACAGGGGGGACATTGGGGACATAGGATGGGGACACAGGGGACACAGAATGCGGGGGGGTGAGGGTGACCATGGAGGGGACATTGGGGACACCACAGAATGGGGACCAAGGGCATGGGGGAGCACACGGAATGGGGGGGGGGACAGGGGTGACCAGGGGGGACATTGGGGACACAGAATGGAGCGGGGGGGTGGGGGATCAGGGGTGACAGTGAGGGGACATTGGGAACAAGAATGAGGACAGAATGGGGACAGAGGGAGGCCATGGGGGGGCTGGGGGGGTGCAGCATCCCCCTGTCCCTCCCTGTCCTCCCTGTCCCAGGAGGTGCTGCTGAAGCGCGCGGCCGACCTGGTGGAGGCGCTGTAGGGGTCCCCACAGCAACCAGGTGTGTGGGGACACCCGGGGACACCTGGGACACCCTGGGACACCCTAGGACACCCCGGGGTCACCCCAGGGGCGGTGGGGGCACTGGGGTGACACCAAGGGGTGACGCTGTGGGGTGACAATGAGAGGGTGACACTGAGGGGTGACACTGCAGGGTGACACCAAGGAGTTACTCTGTGGGGGTGACACGAGGGGTGACACTGCAGGGCACCATCAAGAGTGACAATGAGAGGTGGCCTGTAGGGACACTCACAGGTGTTGGGACACTTTAGAGTGACTGTGGGTTGACACTATGAGGTGACACTACAGGGTGACGTTTCGAGCTGCACCCTGAAGCGCCACCCAGCGGCGCCACCCTGCGTGCTCACCTCTCTGGTGCACACCGCCTGTCCCCAGGAGTGCTGCTGAAGCGGGCGGCCGACGTGGCGAGGCGCTCTACAGTGTCCCAGGGCCCCCGCGCGATGTCACTGTCCCCTCCTTCGGCGGGGACAGCTCGGCCTGGCATGGGCGACTCCCCGCAGGCTCCGAACAAGGTGTGCGGTGCCTTGGGGCTTTTGTCCCTCTGCGGGTGGTGTCACTGTGTCGCTGTCCCTCAGGGCTCCCCTTAAGCTGCGAGTGTGCCTCGGGGTGGCGGGAAGGTTTTCTGTCCCCTCCGGCTGGTGCCACCGTGTCGCTGTCCCTCAGTGCTGTGACCAAGCTGCGTGGTGGCCTCGGGTGGCGGGGCAGTTTTTGTCCCCCTCCTGGCTTGGTGCCTTGTGCGCTTTCCCCGAGGGTTCCCCATAAATTTCACGGTGCCTCAAAGGTGGCGGGTCCCCTCCGGGCTGGTGCCACTCGTCCCTGTCCCCTCAGGGCTGTGACTAAGCTGCGAGGTGGCCTCGGGTGGCGGGAGGCCTTTTGTTTCCTCCCCTGGAGGTGCCACCACTTGTCCCTGTCCTGTCCCCTCAGGCTTCCCCTTAAGGTGCACGGTGGCCTCGGGGTGGCGGGGTCTTTTTGCCCTCCCTGGCTGGTGCCACCGTGTTCGCTGTCCCCTCAGGGCGTTGTGACCAAGCTGCGCGGTGACCTCGGGCGGGCTGTGTCACCTGCCCGGCGCGGTGTCACCGTGTCGCGTCCCCGCAGGGTTCTGCGCAGCCCCGGCTCGCCCGGCCGGGGGTTCGGTCCCCGGGCTCGCGCCCAGCCGGGCTTCGCCGGGGCCACCGGCGGCTTCGGCGGGGCCACCATGGGGCCCGCCTGGGTCCCCTGGTCCCCGCCGAGCTTCCTGAACGGCTCCACCGCCACCTCCCGTACGCAGTGAGTGACACCGCGCGGGAACCCGAGGGGGAGGGGACACGAGGGCTGCCGTGGGGGGGGTCCTTGTGCTGTTCTTGTCCTGTCCTTGTCCCCATCCCTGTCCCTGTCTCTCTCTCTGCTCCAGAGAGAGAGGGTCGTGGCCCTGTCCCCATCCTGTCGTCCCGTCCCCCATCCCGTCCTTATCCTGCTCTGTCCCCATCCTGTCCCTGTCCCCATCCCTGTCACTGTCCATCCCTGTCCTGTCCCCATCCTGTCACTGTCCCATCCCTGTCCCCATCCTGTACTGTCTGGTCTCTCCTCATCCCCGTCCCATCCCTGTCCCCATCTCCATCCCTGTCCCCATCCAGTCACTGTCCCCATCTCTGTCCCATCCTGTCCCATCCCTGTCCCATCCCTGTCCCCTGTCCCCAACGACCGCGTGCCTGCTGTCTCCTCAGTCTGCCGGCCAGTCCCCTCTGGGCACTCGTCCGTCACTGTCACCTTCGGGCCCGGGCACGGCCACCCCTCCTGGTGGCTCTCCTTTCTCCCCGGTGACGATGATCTCGGCCGTGAAGCAGAAGATCGCCTTCGCGCCCGTGCTGCGCCCGCCGGGCTCCCGCGCCGCCTGCGCCAGCGCCGCTGCAAGGTCAGCCTGTCCCCAGGGCCACCGGGGCCACCGAGGTCACCCAGGCCACCAGGTCACCCAGGCCACTGAGGTCACCCAGCCCATGTGGCTGGTGACCACGGAGGGTCCCCAGTGTACTCACTCCCATGTCCTGTGGGTGGGCGTGGTGGGTTGTGCCCTGTGTCCCACATGTCCCCAGTGTCCCTGAGGTCTCTAGGTGTCCCAAGGTCCCGTGTCCCCAAACCCACCCTGAGTCCCCTGCCCATGGAGGGTCCCAGTGTCACCACACTCCTGATGTCCTGTGGGTGGGTGTGGTTGGGCTGCCCTGTGCCCCTTGTGCCTCTTCTTGCCCTATCCCCACCGTGTCCCCAATGTCCCAGTGTCCCTAAGGTCCCCAGTATCCCAACACCCACCCCGAGCCCCACTGCCCCACGAGGGTCCGCAATGTCACCACACTCCCTGCCTGGTGTCCCTGCCCATGTTACACCCATACCTGGGCGCCACCCTCCTCCCTGTTCCCCCAGGTCCAGGTCCCCAGTGTCTGCCAGACCCACTCCGAGTCCCCTGCCCCACGGAGGGTCCCAATGTCATTGCACTCCCTGCGTGGTGTCCTCCCATGTTCCGCCCATACCCAGGGCTGTCCCATGCCACCCTCATCCCTGTCCCCAGTGGTCCCAGTATTCCCCGAGGTCCCAGTGTCCCCGAGGTCTCCAGTGTCCCTGAGGTCCCCAGTGTCCCCAACACCAACCCCGGTCCTGCCCCACGGAGGGTCCCAATGTCACCACACTCCCTGCCTGATGTCCTGCCAGTGTTACAACCATACCGGGTGCCACCTCCTCCCTGTCCCCCAGTGTCCCCTGGCTGTCCCTGACGCTGTCCTCCCTGCCCAGACCCAGCTTTCGAGGACTTCGGACAAATTCCATGCTCCGGCGCGGCCGCTCCAGGGCTTGGCCTATTCCTAAGACGGCGTGTCCCGAGGGGCTCCGCACTCTGCCTCCCGCCGGGACAGCAGTGGGGACAAGGACTGGGGACATCCTGTCCCCTGCGCCCTCCCTCAGAGCGGGATGAGGGGACCCCCATGTTCCCCACCCTGGGTGACCCCGGCCTGGCCGGCTCAGGGGGGACTTGGGGAAATCCTGGAATGAGGTGAAATTCCTGGGTTGGGCCTTGGGAAGAGGACGGAGAGAGCCGGAATGGGAGAGTGGGATGGAGGTGCCGGGATGGGTGGGCTGAGGTGAGATGGAAGCTACAAAAAGGAGGGATGGTCCCAAGGTGGGATGGATGATCCAAGGTGGGATGGAAGCTATGGAAAAGGATGGATGATCCAAGTGGAAGGAATGGTCCAAGGTTGGATGGATGCTCCGGAAAGGATGGATGTTCAGGTGGATGGAAGCTCTGGAAAAGGAGGGATGGTCCAAGGTGGGATGGAAGCTCTGGAATAGGATGGGTGATCCGGGTGGGATGGATATTCAGGATGGGATGGATGCTCTGGAAAGGATGGATGATCCAGGTGGGATGAAGCTACAGGATGGGTTGGATGATCCAAGGTTGGATGGATGATCCGAATGGGATGGATGATCCATAAGAGGCATGGAATGATCCAGGTGGATGGATGATCCAAGGATGGGATGGATGAGCAGGACAGATGGATGCTGTGCCAGGATGGTTTAACCCGTGCCAGTGCTGCAGGAACTCCCAGGACAGAGGGGGATCAGAAATTGGGGTGCCTATAGAGTTTAACCCGTGCCAGCCCTGCAGGAATTGGATTGCCCGGCTGCTTTAACCCGTGCCAGGGCTGCAGGAACTCCCGGAAAAAATGCAGATCGGGCTGCCCGGCTGCTTTAACCCGCGCCAGCACTGCAGGAACGGCGGAGCGGCGGGCACCGAGCCAGCGATTACCTCCGGGCCCTCTCTGAGCTCCCGCTCCTCCCTCCCCGCCTCCCTCCCTCGGTTCCCCGCGCACGTTAAGCCAAATCCTCCCGTCACATGGTGCCCGAGGCAGGCCCGGGGAATAGGGGCGGGTCAGGAGGTGAACGGGAGGTCACGGATTTGCCACCGGGCGGAGGAGCGGGCAGGAACGTGCTCGGCCTTTTCCCCCGTGCAGCGGGGCAGGGATTTGCTGCCCGCGCGTAATCCCGGAGCCGGCAGCCAGGCCCCCCCCGCGCGCGGGAGGGGACAAGGGACGCGCTGGTGGCTGCTGGTGTGGCTGTCACCGCGCTGGAGGGGTGGCAGGGGTAGGGAAGGAGAGTTGTGTGGTGGCTGCGTGCGGGGTGACAGTCCGGTGATCATTGCCACGGTGTCCCCATGCAGGTGTGACACCCTGTGAGCATTGTTTTGGTGTCCCCATGCAAGTGTGACATCTCTATGAACAGTGTCACAGTGTCCCCATGCAGGGTGACACCCCTGTGAGCAGTGTCACAGTGTCCCCATGCAGGGTGACAGCCTTGTGAGCAGTGTCACAGTGTCCCCATACAGGGTGACACCCCTGTGAGCAGTGTCACAGTGTCCCCATGCAGGGTGACACCCCTGTGAGCAGTGTCACAGTGTCCCCATGCAGGGTGACAGTCCAGTGATCATTGTCACATTGTCCCCATGCAGGGTGACATCCATGTGAGAGGTGTCGCAGTGTCCCCATGCAGGTGTGACACCCGGTGAGCCTTGTTTTAGTGTCCCCAAGCAGGGTGACACCCCTGTGAGCATTGTCACAGTGTCCCCATGCAGGTGTGACACCTCTATGAGCAGTGTCATAGTGTCCCCATGCAGGTGTGACATCTCTGTGAGCAGTGTCACACTGTCCCTGTCCCCATGTGACACCCCTCCTAGTCTTGTTTTGGTGTCTCCATTCAGGGTGACACCCCTGTGAGCAGTGTCACGGTGTCCCCATGCAGGGTGACACTCCTGTCAGCAGTGTTTTGGTGTCCCCAGGCAGGTGTGACCCTCCTTTCAGCAGTGTCACAGTGTCCCTATGCAGGGTGACACCCCTGTGGACAATGCTGTGATGTCCCCATGCAGATGTGACCCCCTGTAAACAGTGTCACACTGTCCCCAACCCCATGTGACACCCTTGTGAGCCTTGTTTTGGTGTCCCCAAGCAGGGTGACACCCCTGTGAGCAGCATCACCCTGTCCCCATCCCGATGTGACACCCCTGTGAGCAGTGTCACAGTGTCCCCATGCAGCTGTGACACCCTGTGGACAATGTTTTGGTGTCCCCATGCAGATGTGACGCCCTGTAAATGGTGTCACAGTGTCCCCATCCCGATGTGACACCTCTGTGAGCAGTGTCACACTTTCCTCATGGAGGGTGGCACCCCTGTGGGCAGTGTCACACTGTGCCCATGCAGGTGTGACATCTCTATGAACAGTGTCAGTGTCCCTATGCAGGGTGGCACCCCTGTGGGTAGTGTCACACTGTCCCCATGCGGGTGTGACACCCTGTGGACAATACTGTGGTGTCCCCATTGAGGTGTGATCCCCTGTAAACGGTGTCACACTGTCCCCAGCCCCATGTGACACCCCTGTGAGCCTTGTTTCAGTGTCCCCAAGCAGGGTGACACCTTGTGAGTGGTGTCACGGTGTCCCCATGCAGTTGTGACCCAGTGAGCAGTGTCACACTGTCCCCATACGGGTGTGACACCCCTGTGAGCAGTGTCACACTGTCCTCATGCAGGGTGACAGCCTTGTGAGCAGTGTCACGGTGTCCCTGTACAGGTGTGGCTCCGTGTGGACCATGTTGTGGTGTCCCCATGCAGGTGTGACACCCCTATGAACGTGGTTTTTGTGTCCCCACGCAGATGTGACACCCTCTGGACAATATTGGGGTGTCCCCATGCAGGTGTGACACCCCTGTGAGCAGTGTCACAGTGTCCCCAGGCAGGGTCACATCCCTGTGAGCAGTGTCACACTGTCCTCATGCAGGGTGACACCCCTGCGAGCAGTGTCACACTGTCCCCACACAGGGGTGACCCCCACTATGAACCTTGTTGTGGTGTCCCCGTGCAGGTGTGACCCCCTGTAAACGGTGTCACACTGTCCCCACCCCCATGTGACACCCCTGTGAGCCTTGTTTTGGTGTCCCCAACCAGGGTGACACCCTGTGAGCAGTGTCACACTGTCCCCAACCCCGTGTGACACCCTGTAGACATTGTTTTGGTGTCCCCAAGCAGGGTGACAGCCCTGTGAGCGGTGTCACAGTGTCCCCAGGCAGGTGTGACACCCTGTGGACAATACTGTGGTGTCCCCAAGCAGGGTGACACCCTGTAAACAGTGTCACACTGTCCTCAACCCCACGTGACACCCCTGTGAGCCTTGTTTTGGTGTCCCCAACCAGGGTGACACCCCTGTGAGCAGTGTCACACTGTCCCCAACCCCGTGTGACACCCTATAGACATTGTTTTGGTGTCCCCAAGCAGGGTGACACCCTGTGGACAATACTGTGGTGTCCCCAAGCAGGGTGACACCCTGTAAACAGTGTCACACTGTCCTCAACCCCACGTGACACCCCTGTGAGCAGTGTCACACTGTCCTCAGGCAGGTGTGACACCCCTGTGAGCGGTGTCACACTGTTCCCACCCCACGTGACACCTCTGTGAGCCTTGTTATGGTGTCCCGAACCAGGGTGACACCCCTGTGAGCAGTGTCACACTGTCCTCAGGCAGGTGTGACACCCCTGTGAGCAGTGTCACACTGTCCCCATACAGGTGTGACACCCATTTGAACAGTGTCACACTGTCCCCACCCCATGTGACACCCGTGTCCCTCCCAGGGCCGCGCTCCCACCCCCCAGGGCGGCATTTGGGAATTCTCCCCTTTTAGGACAGAATCCCTAAATCCCCATTGTCCCCTTTAGGATCCCCCCCAGCATTCCCAGGCCTCCCCCCGCCACCTCAGGGTGTCCCCAGCGGTGTCCCCTGCCTGTCCCCTGTCCCCTGTCCGGGTTTAGCTCCCTACGCAACCCCCGCTAAATCCATCCCGCTTTTCCCTCGTCATCCGCGATCTGCTGGGGACAGCGCGACTCGGTGGGGACACCGCCAGGGGACACCGCCAGGGGACATCCCCGCCTCCCCCGCCACCCCTCTCCGGTGACGGGGACAGCAGTGACGGGGACAGGCCCGGCGCGGCCGCCACCTCCCTGTCCCCGTGTCACACGTGGCTGCGCCTCGTGGTCCCCTCCTGTCGCGGGGGGTGTCCCCAATGGGGTCGGGGTCTCATTGTCACCCACCCCGGACCCTCCCTGTCTGCTCTGCCCCAAAAGCCACCCGGGGGGTGACAGAGGTGGCCTGATGAGGGTTATTGGGGTCCCTGCTTGTCCTCCTGGTGTCACCGCTGGGGGGGTGGCACCGGGGTCCCCAAGGGTGGGCGGAACCCCCTCGTTTCCCCATGGATCCTGGGGAAGGGGGAAACTGAGGCACGGATGGGGTTTGGGGGGTGTTTGGGGTTTGGGGGGACACAATCAGGGCATCCCAACCCCATTCCCCAAATCGGGATCAGGAGAGGGATTCCTGGAGCTGGGGGAGCAGCCGGGATCAGGGGGGTGAGGAGGGAGAGGGGGTCCCGGGTTTGGGATCCCGGGTTTGGGATCCCAGGAGCGGGATTCCAGGAACAGGGATCTCAAGTTTAGGATTCCAGGTTTAGGATCCCCGGAGTGGGATCCCAGTAGTTGGATCCCAGTTTAGGATCCCAGGTTTAGGATCCCAGGAATGGGATCCCAGGAACAGGGATTACAGAGAGGAAGATTCCAGGAGCTGGATCCCAAAAGAGGGATCCCAGATTTAGGATCCCAGGTTTAGGATCCCAGGAATGGGATCCCAGGAACAGGGATGGCAGAGGAGGAGATCCCAGGAGTTGGATCCCAGGAGAGGGATTTCAGCTTTAGGATCCCAGGATCAGAATCCCAGGATCAGGATCCCAGGAATAGGGATGCCAGAGGAGGAGATCCCAGGTTTAGGATCCCAAGAGCTAGATCCCAGGAACAGGGATGGCAGAGAGGAAGGTTCCAGGAGCTGGATCCCAAAAGAGGGATCCCAGGAACAGGGATGCCAGAGGAGAAGATCCCAGAATCAGGATCCCAGGATTGGAACCCCAAGAGCAGTGACACCAAAGGAGGCGGTCCAGGATCAGGATCTCAGGAACAGAATCCCAGGAACAGGGATTCCAGAGGAGGAGACCCCAGGATCAGGACCCCACAAGCGGTGATACCAAAGGAGGCGATCCAGGAGTGGGATCCCAGGATTGGGATCCCAGGATCGGGATCCCAGGAACAGGGGTACCAGAGGAGAAGATCCCAGGTTTAGGATCCCAGGTTTAGGATTCCAGGAACAAAGATTCCCGTGGAGGAGACCCCAGGATCAGGACCCCAGGATCGGAACCCCAAAAGCAATGACCCCAAAGGAGGCGATCCAGGAGCGGGATCCCAGGATCGGGATCCCTGGAACAGGGATGGCAGAGGAGGAGACCCCAGGATCAGGACCCCATCTTTAGAATCCCAAGTTTAGGATTCCAGGAACAGGGATGGCAGAGAAGAAGATCCCGGGTTTATGATCCCAGAATTGGGATCCCAGGAACCCAGGGGTGGAAGAGGAGGAAATCCCAGGATCAAGACCCCAGGTTTAGGATCAGAAACAGGGACACCAGAGGAGGAGACCCCAAGTTTAGGATCCGAGGTTTAGGATTCCGGGAACAGGGATTCCAGCGGAGAAGATCCCAAGTTTAGGATCCCAGGATTGGGACCCCAGGTTTAAGATCCCACGTTTAGGACCCCAGGTTTAGGATCCCAGGTATTGGACCCCAGGATCAGGATCCCGGGTTTAGAATCCCAGTTTTAGGATCCCAGGATCGGGACCCCAGGTTTAGGACCCCAGATTTTGGACCCCAGGTTTAGGATCCCAGGTTTGGGATTCCGGGAACACGGATTCCAGCGGAGAAGATCCCAAGTTTAGGATCCCAGGATTGGGACCCCAGGTTTAAGATCCCACGTTTAGGACCCCAGGTTTAGGATCCCAGGTATTGGACCCCAGGATCAGGATCCCGGGTTTAGAATCCCAGTTTTAGGATCCCAGGATCGGGACCCCAGGTTTAGGACCCCAGATTTTGGACCCCAGGTTTAGGATCCCAGGTTTAGGATTCCGGGAACAGGGATTCCAACGGAGAAGATCCCAAGTTTAGGATCCCAGGATCAGGATCCCGGGTTTAGAATCCCAGTTTTAGGATCCCAGTTTTAGGATCCCAGGTTTAGGACCCCAGTTTTAGGATCCCAGGATCAGGATCCCGGGTTTAGAATCCCAGTTTTAGGATCCCAGTTTTAGGATCCCAGGTTTAGGACCCCAGGTTTAGGACCCCAGGATCAGGATCCCGGGTTTAGGACCCCAGGTTTAGGATCCCAGGATCAGGACCCCAGGAACAGGATCCCGGGTTTAGAATCCCAGTTTTAGGATCCCAGGATCGGACCCCAGGTTTAGGACCCCGGATTTTGGACCCCAGGTTTAGGATCCCAGGTTTGGGATTCCGGGAACACGGATTCCAGCGGAGAAGATCCCAAGTTTAGGATCCCAGGATCAGGATCCCGGGTTTAGAATCCCAGTTTTAGGATCCCAGTTTTAGGGCCCCAGGATTGGGACCCCACGTTTAGGACCCCTGTTTTAGGATCCCAGGTTTAGGACCCCAGTTTTAGGACCCCGCTATCAGGACCCCACGATCGCTGACCCCAAAGGCGCCCATCCAGGTTTCGGATCCCGGGAACGCGGAGCGTCCCCGCGGCCCCGCGGCCCCGGCGCCGTTCGGGGTGGGGACACCTCGGGCTGGCAGCGCTGTCGCGGTCCCCGCGGTGCCACCGGGTCCGGCCACGGGCCCGGTGTCGGGGCAGGGCCACCCAGGGGTGCTGCGGCACCGGGCCGCTCGAATTTCGTTTAATTCCCTTTAATTTCGTTTAATTCCTTTTTTTTTAATCAGGCGGGCGCGGCGCGAGGAGCGCGGCCACCCTGGCGGGGTTGGGGACAGCCAGACCCGGGGCTGCGGTGTCCCCAAGGTGTGGCGGGGGTGTCCCCAACCCGTTCGCACCCAGGACACCCCGGGCTCCCCCGGTAACGAAACCGGCGCTGCCCGGGCTCCGTGCGGGCCCGCCCGGCCGGGAGTGTCCCCAAAAGCGTCCCCGAGGGTGGCCTCGGGTGACAAAAGGCACTTGGGGACACTGCGGGGATGGCCACGGTGCTGGGGTGTCCCCGCACGGTCGCACGGTGTCACTCACACCCGCACCGCGAGAGTGAGGCCACCCTGATGTCCCTAAAAGTCACCTCGGACCTGCCACCCACGGCACGGGAGGGGTGGCCCGTGACAAACCTGTCCTGGTGTCCCCTCACTGTCCCCTCGTGTCCTCTCACCTTTACCCGTGTCCCCTCACTGTCCCCCGCGTCCCCGCAGTGTCGCCCGTGTCCCCGCACAGTCCCCATTGTCCCCTCACCTTTACCCGTGTCCCCGCACTGTCCCTGTGTTTGTCGCGGGGTCCCCCGGTCCCTTCGTGTCCCTTTACGGTCCCCTGGGGTTTTGCCCGGTGTCCCCTCGATGTCCCCTCACAGTGTCCCCGTTGTCCCCTCAAAGTCCTTGGGTTTTTGTCCCATTCCCCGTGTCTCCACGCAGTCCCCCTGTGTCCCCTCACTGTCCCCCGTGTCCCCGCACTGTCCCCTGGGGTTTTTTGCCCCGTTCCCCGTGTCCCCGCATTGTCCCCTCGTGTCCCCGCACTGTCCCTGTGTTTGTCGAGGGGTCCCCCCGTCCCCTCGATGTCCCCTCACAGTGTCCCTGTGTCCCCACGCAGTCCCCCTGTGTCCCCTCACTGTCCCCTCGTGTCCCTTCAAGGTCCCCCCGCGTCCCTACACATCCCCTGTGTCCCCTCACAGTCCTCCCGTGTCTCTGCCATGTCCTTGTGCTGTCCCCTCGCATCCGCGCCCAGTCCCTCTGTGTCCCCAAACAGTCCCCCTGTGTCCCCAAAGGGTTCTCGGTGTCCCCAAACAGCTCCCGGTGTCCCCGCACAGCTCGCGGTGTCCCCGCATTGTCCCCTCGTGTTTTTCACCGCTCCCCCACATCCCTGAACTTCTCCCCGTGTCCCTTCACAGCCAGCCGTGTCCCCACACTGTCCCCGCCGTGTCCCCACACTGTCCCTCTCTGTCCCTGCACGGACCCCCCGTGTCCCCACAAAATTCCCCCCTGTCCCCGTGCAATCCCCCAGGGTTTTCTCACGGTCCCCTCGTGGTCCCCTCACGGTCCCCGGTGTCCCCTCAGTGTCCTCCCGTGTTTTCACACTCCCCCGGTGCCCCTTCACGATTCTCCGTGTCCCCACAAAATTCCCCCGTGTCCCCGTGCAGTCCCCAATGTTTCCTCACAGTCCCCTCGTGTCCCCTCGCAGTCCCGTGTCCCCTCACGATCCCCGGTGTCCCCTCACAGTCCCGTGTCTACTCACGGTCCCCCCATGTCCCCTCAGTGTCACCCCGTATTTTCACTGTCCCCTCGTGGTCCCCTCAGTGTCCCCCCGTATTTTCACAGTCCCCCCGTGTCCCTTTACTCTTCCCCCGTGTCCCCGCACACTCCCCGGTGTCCCCTCCGTGTCACCTCGTGTTTTCACAGACCCCTCGTGGTCCCCTCACAATCCCCGGTGTGTTCCCACAGTCCGGTGTCGCCTCACGGTCCCCGGTGTCCCCTCAGTGTCCTCCCGTGTTTTCACTGTCCCCCCGGTGCCCCTTCACGATTCTCCGTGTCCCCACAAAATTCCCCCGTGTCCCCGCGCAGTCCCCAATGTTTCCTCACAGTCCCCTCGTGGTCCCCTCACAGTCCCGTGTCCCCTCACGGTCCCCTGGGGTTTTGCCCGTGTCCCCGCACATTCCCCCCGTGTCCCTTCGAAGTCCCCGGTGTGTCCCCACACTCCCCTGTCCCCTCAGTGTCCCCCCGTGCTTTTACAGTCCCCTCGTGTCCCCTCACAGTCCCCGGTGTCCCCTCAGTGTCCCCCCGTGTCCCCGCACACTCCCCACAGGTCCCCTCAAAGTCCCCCCGTGTTTTCACAGTCCCGCCTTGTCCCCTCACGGTTCCCCCGTGTGCCCTCAAAGTCCCCGGTGTCTCCCCACAGTCCCGTGTCCCTTCACGGTCCCCGGTGTCCCCTCACACTCCCGTGTCCCCCCACAGCCCTCCCGTGTCCCCTCACGGTCCCCTCGCGGTCCCCTCAAGGTCCCTGGTGTCCTTTCACGGTCCCCCCGTGTCCCTTCACGGTCCCCGGTGTGTCCCCACAGTCCCGTGTCCCTTCACAGCCCTCCCGTGTCCCCTCAGTGCCGCCCCGTATTTTCACAGTCCCCTCGTGGTCCCCTCACTGTCCCCCTGTGTTTTCACGGTCCCCCCGTGTCCCTTCACCGTCCCCTCGTTGTCCCCTCGCGGTCCCCGGTGTGTCCCCACAGTCCCGTGTCCCCTCACACTCCCTCCGTGTCCTCTCATGATCCCCCCGTGTCCCCTCACACTCCCCACGTGTCCCCTCGCGGTCTCCGGTGTCTCCCCACAGCTCTTTCCTGTCCCCCCACAGTCCCTCAGTGTCCCCTCAGTGTCCCCCCGTATTTTCACAGTCCCCCCGTGTCCCTTTACTCTTCCCCCGTGTCCCCGCACACTCCCCGGCGTCCCCTCCGTGTCACCTCGTGTTTTCACAGACCCCTCGTGGTCCCTTCACAATCCCCGGGGTGTCCCTGCAGTTCCGTGTCCCCTCACGGTCCCTCCGTGTCCCCACACGGTCCCCAATGTCCCCTCAGTGTCACCGCGTGTTTTCACGGTCCCCCTGTGTCCCTTCACGGTTCCCTCGTGGTCTCCTCACAATCCCCGGTGTGTTCCCACAGTCCGGTGTCCCCTCACGGTCCCCGGTGTCCCCTCACGGTCCCCGGTGTCCCCTCAGTGTCCTCCCGTGTTTTCACACTCCCCCGGTGCCCCTTCACGATTCTCTGTGTCCCCACAAAATTCCCCCGTGTCCCCATGCAGTCCCCAATGTTTCCTCACAGTCCCCTCGTGTCCCCTCCCAGTCCCGTGTCCCCTCACGGTCCCCTGGGGTTTTGCCCGTGTCCCCGTACATTCCCCCCGTGTCCCTTCGAAGTCCCCGGTGTGTCCCCACACTCCCCTGTCCCCTCAGTGTCCCCCTGTGTTTTTACAGTCCCCCCGTGTCCCTTCACAGTCCCCGGTGTCCCCTCACGGTCCCTCAAAGTCCCCCCACACTCCCCACAGGTCCCCTCAAAGTCCCCCCGTGTTTTCACAGTCCCGCCTTGTCCCCTCACGGTTCCCCCGTGTCCCCTCAAAGTCCCGGTGTCTCCCTATAGTCCCGTGTCCCCTCAGTGTCCCCCCGTGTCCCTCAACGGTCTCGGGTGTCCCCCCAGTGTCCCCCGGTATTTTCAGTCTCCCCATGTCCCTTCAAGGTCCCCTCGTATCCCCTCACAATCCCCGGCCTGTCCCCACACTCCCGTGTCCCCTCACAGCCCTCCCGTGTCCCCTCGGTGTCCCCCTGTATTTTCACAGTCCCAGGTGTCCCCTCTCGGTCCCCCCGTGTTTTCACCGTCCCCTCGTGGTTCCCTTGCAGTCCCCGGTGTCCCCTCAGTGTCCCCCTCTATTTTCACAGTCCCGCCTTGTCCCCTCACGGTTCCCCCGTGTCCCCACACAATCCCCCGGTGTCCCCTTCACGGTCGCCTCGTGGTCCCCTCTCAGTCCCCGGTGTCCCCTCAAAGTCTCCGGTGTGTCCCCACAGTCCCCGGTGTCCCCTCAAAGTCCCCGGTGTCCCCTCGAAGTCCCTGGTGTCCCCTCAGTGTCCTCCCGTATTTTCACGGTCCCCCTCTGTCCCCTCACGGTCCCCGTGTCCCCTCAGTGTCCCCTCAGTGTCCCCTCAGTGTCCTCCCGTGTTCTCACAGTCCCCCCCAGTGTCCCCTCACAATCCCCTCGTGGTCCCCTCCCAATCCCCGGTGTCCCCTCACTGTCCCCCCATATTGTCACACTCCCCCCGTGTCCCCAGGCTGTCCCCGCTGTCCCTCCCGGTGTCCCCTCCGCTGTCCCCGCTCCCTCCCAGGCCCCGCACCACTCCCGGGCCCCGCCGCTCCCACCCGGCCCCGGCCCGGCCTCATCCCCGCTGCCCCGGGGATCCCTCGGCGGGTCCCACCCGGGGCTGTCCGGGACAAGGCTCCCCCGTCCCCGGTGCCCTCCCAACGCCGGGACTCACCGGGGAGCGGCCGGTTCGGTACCGGGGGAATCCCGGGCTGCTCTCCCGCACCTCCCCGCAGCCAGGC
The DNA here is from genome assembly GCA_021534815.1 of Acrocephalus arundinaceus. Taxonomy (NCBI): domain Eukaryota; kingdom Metazoa; phylum Chordata; class Aves; order Passeriformes; family Sylviidae; genus Acrocephalus; species Acrocephalus arundinaceus. Next base: position 111,810 of record JAJEOU010001397.1, read on the forward strand.
CCGGGGCCGAGGCGAGCTCACCGATCCCGGCCTTACCTCCATCTCCGGGGCACCGGGACAACCTTGGGGGATTCTCCGAGCGGCGAATCGGGCTCTAAACCGGGAAAACCAAAGAATTCCAAGGAATTTTTCCTCCCCCGGAGCTGCCAGGAGCGGGGAGGATGGAGCGGGGCGGCGGCTTGGGAGGGCCCCGGGGGCTCGGCCAGGCCGGCGGCGGGGTGGGAGCGCCGGGAACGGGGCTACTCCCACCCCCGAGCCCGGTTTAACCTGGGCTGGGTGTGTTCGGCAGCGAAAAAAAAAAAAAAAAAGCGGAGATATCGATAATAAAAACCCCGATAAATAAAGCTAATAGGACTAATAATAGCGAGGCTGATAGTGACACTAATACCGCTAATATTAACGCTAATTAAAACAACAAAGGCGCTAAACTTAACCCCGAAACGACGGCAGCGATAGGATAAAAATGGAGATTTTAAAATCGGTGTTATTTTTGTAATATTGTTGGTTTTGAGGACTTGGGATCGCGGATTGCCTCGCCTTTCCTTTCCCGCCGGTATTTCCCATTTTTCCCTTCTCCCGTGATTATTCCCGTTAATCGTGGGGATAACAGAGGGAAAAATAATTTTTAAAAATTAATAAAAATAAAAACAAAGAGCAGGAAAGGAGCGGGAGCCGCGAGGAGGCGGCGGGGGCTGAGCGGGCACCGGCGGCTGAGCGGGCACCGGGGCCGCTTCTCGGCCGCTCCTTCCACGGCCTCAGCCGCCGCTCGGGGCCGAAAAGAAGAAATTTGTTTTTCGTTCCAGCAGCTCCCGGTCGATCGCTGCCCTCCGTCCTCCCGGTGGGACCGGCCCGCAGCTTTTCCCCGCGGTGCCCGGAGGGCCGAGGCCGCAGGGCGGGGCGGGTTTGGGGTAATTTTGAGTCGTTTTCGTTAAAAAATCGTTGGTGGGTGGCACAGCGGGGCCTGGTTGTCCGGTTGTCCGGTTGTCCGGCTGTCCGGTTGTCCGGCTGTCCGGTTGTCCGGCTGTCCGGTGGCCCGGCCTTGCCGCAGCTCCGGTGCAGAGAACCGGGAGCGGGGAACCGGGAACGGGGAACGGGGAGCCGGGAACGGTTTGCGGCGGTCAGCGCCGTCCCCGGAGCGGCGGCTCCATCCCCGCCCGCCCCTCCGGGCCCCGCAGAACCGGGGGTGCGGCCCGGGACCCCCGGCCTTGAGCAGGGCCCGTCCTCTGCGCTCTGCCCGCTCGGCCTTTTTCGTTCGTTTCATTTCCTTCCCTTTTCTTTTTTTATTTCATTCCTTTCCTTTTACTTTCTTCATTCTTACACTTTTATTTCGCCTTTTAATTATATTTTTTTTCCTTTTTAATTTTTATTTTATTTTTATTTTTTTCCCCGCTCCGCTCTGTTCCGGTGATTTCAGGATTTCAGGGACGGGCCCAGGCCGCGGAGGGCTCGGACATTCAGCGGCCACTCCAACCCAAGGCCTTGAACTCCCGGTGCTCGGTGCAACCCAAACCGGGCACCTCCCGCCTCTACCGGGCTCTTCCCGCTTCCCGCGCCCTACCCAACCCCTGCGGTGCCCGGTACCGGCCCGTGGGCGCGGCGGAGCTGCGAAACTCGGTGTTGCTTCAGCTTAAACTCCATTTATTTATTTTCCATCCACCTCCGTTACAACCGTCCCGATCTGAGGCAGCACCGGGCCGCCCCCGGGGAAGCACCGCCGCTTTTTCCCGCCCGCTTTTCCACCCCATCGAGGCTGAACGGAGCCCCCCGAGGCTGGGGAGAGATTCCCGGGACACCCCTGCACTTCCCGGGTCTGGAATTCCCAGCTGGAAACCGGGAGCGGCCCCGCTCGGTGCCGGTGCCGGGTCAGGGAATTCCGGGGCTCCACCCCGGGGTGGCGGTGGGGTAACCCCGGTAGAAGCGGGGACACCCCCGGGGCACAGCGGGGAAGCAGGACCGGAGCCCCCCTGACCCCCGCCCTGCCCGGGGAGGGGCCGCGGGATTTTTTTTTTTTTTTAATTCATTTCCACCTCCGGGAGTCCCTAAGGGTGAACCCCCGGAGAAGAAATCGGTAACCGGAGCCGCTGTGGGTGCCGGGCAGCGTCCGCCGAGGGGGCTCTTTGTTTACCAATCGGTGTCACCGACCGGGAGCGCAGGAAATTGCGTCTGTGCCGGGCCGTTCATTTAAAATCTCCTCTTTCCCTCTCTCCCCCGAGCCGCTCCCCGGCTCTCCCGGGGGGTTCGGCCGCTCCTCTCCCCTCGCTGCCCGGTTCTCCGGGGGATGCGCAGCGGAGCGAGGCCGGGCTGGAGGAATAAAACCCGGCTGCTTCTTCATCATCTTCATCTTCTTCGCCGGTCCCACCCCCGGCCGCTTCCTCCGCTGCTCCCTCCCCTCGGCCTCCCTTTCCCCTCCCGGTATCCCTCCCTCCTTAACCCCCCCTAAAATCATCCTCCCCCCCTTTCTCAATCTCCCGGTATTGATTTTCCCCCCGCACGCCAATCCCGAGCTCAGCGCGGGCACCGCCGGTTGTGCCCGTGGTTCTCTCGCTCGTTCTTTCCCGCCGGTACCGGCACCGGCAGCGGGACCTGCAGCGGTACCGGCGCTCCATGGAAGGGCCGGAACGCCTCAAGTTTGCCCGGAGCGAGGTGGAGATGAGGAGGGGGCGCTGGGTATGGGGTGGGTGGTTGGGGGGCGTTGGGCCGCCTGTCAAAGTTTAAAACTCCTTTTTTTTTTTTTCCCCACCCCTCCTCATCCTCCTCATCCTCCCGGGATGGGTCCCCCCCCACCCCACCCACCCCCGGTGCCACCCCCGGTGGGTGCGATTTAAACACCGCGGGTGGGAGAAAGGTGACAAGCGACAAGCGACAACCCCCCGGCTGTCCCCGACCATGGGGGTGAGCTGGGGCGCTGAGAACCCCCCGGGAGGGGTGGGGGGGGTGGCCGGGGAGGGGCGGGGGTCTGCGGAGGGTGAGGGGGGGGCTCCCTCCCATCCCCCCCCCCCGCTGCTGCCCAGCCTTGCCCTCCTCTCTCCCTTCTCCCCGTGTGTCTCTCTCTGTCTCTGCCTCCTCCTGATGTTTGATCCCGCCGCGGCGCCCGCAGGGATGAGCGATGGAGCGGCCGAACCCGGCGGGAGCCCCGTGCTGCTGGCCGAACCCTCGGCCGCCACCGGCAGGGCCCGGGAGAAGCTGCCAACCCGGGCGGAGCTGGAGAGCGCCCTACGAACCGGCGGCGGCGGCGGCACCGGTGACACCGGCGGAGGTTTCAAGGACATCCCGGGAACGTCGGCGGTCAGCCCCGGTTCCTCAAGCAGTGCGCCCCGGATACCGAGAGCCCGTCGGGGACCGGCGAGGCGGATTATTGCCGCCGCATCCTGGTGCGAGGTACGGACGCGCCGTTCCCCGTTCCCGTTCCCGCTCCCCGTTTTCCCCGTTCCCGGGGCATCCCCGGCGTCGCTTCCAGCGCTTCCCCGGTTGCCACCTCCGGGCCTGCCGCCGCTTCTGCCGCCGGTTCTGCTGCGCTCCGCACGGAGCGGGCCCGCTGCTCCAGCCCGGTTCCGCTGGCAGCGGGCTGGGAACGGGACCGTGCCCACCGGGCAGGGCTCCAGCGGAACGGCCCCGGGGTCACGGAGCCGCCGGAGCCCCGCGGGGGACGCGCGGGCTGCGGGAGAGGGGGGACAGCATCAGCCCGGCGTTGGGAGCGATGTCGCAGGAGAAAAGCGTCACGGAGCGGCGGCGGGCGAGGGGGGGTTTATTTATTTTTTATTTTTTTTTATTTTTCCCCCCCGTTATAATATCACCCGCTCGGCCCCGGGCTGCGGCTGGGAGTTTCCCCCCTCTCCGGTGCTGCCGTGTCCCGCATCCCGCGCTCAGTTCCCGCCGGCCCGGGACTGGCCGGGATCACTTCTGGCTTGTGGCGAACCCCGAGAAGTTTGGGGAGCTCTCGGTGTTGCTGTGACGGGCGGGCGGGTGGGTCCTGGGACCCGGGGATGCTCCGCGTCCCCGCCGCTCCTCCCGGAGCTCGGAGCGGCTCTGCGGCCGCTCGGTGATCAGGGCCGAGGCCTCCCGGTGCCCAGCGCAGCGCTCCAAGAACCGGAGCGGCGGCTGTGACCTCCGTCCTCACCGGGCACCGGAGCCGCGTCCCGTTCCATCGTTATCCCAAGCTCGGGAATCCCGGGAAAAGCTCCCCGCCGCTCACCCACAGCCTCCGGTTGTCGCGATAGGCGCCCTTCGCCGACAACCCGGTTGTGCCAGTCCGAACCGGGGACAGCACCCGAGCAGCGCTCGGGGACGAGCCCCGGGGTGCCGCCCGTGGTGTCCCCGCATCCCCGGGGGTCACCGAGCGGGGTCAGGCTGGGGTCAGGCCTCTCCTCCGCCGGTTTCAGCCCTACCGAGGCCGCCCCGACGGTGCCGGCACCGGGAGAGGGCCGGGGCTCGGTTCCCGAGGCCGGGGCAGGGTCTTGGCTCCCGCCGACCCCGGGGACCCTCACCGGGAACTCCCGGTTTCACCATCTTGCCGCAGCCTCCACCAACGGTGCGGACAAAATGGTGGCGGGGAGAAAACGCCTCGAATCACCGGGATTGAGCCCAAACGAAACGGGGGAACGTGACCGGGGCTACCCGGGATGCGGGGACACCGAACCGCCGGTCCCCGGTCGCAGCCGGGCAGGGCTGGCACCGAGCAGAGGCTGGGCCCGGGCAGAGCCTCCCGCTCGGTTTTGTGTTAAAATGTTCATTTTTATGGTTGGAAATATTATTTTTTTAAATATTTTGAGTTTCGCCATTGCTGCTTGGCCTGAGAAAGGGACCCCGGCAGCCCCGGTAGCCCGGTAGCCCCGGTCCCAGTGAGGAGCGGCTGCGGCGGAGCTGCCGCCAGCCTCGGTGCAGCCTCGGTGCAGCCTCGGTGCAGCTCCGGTGCAGCTCCAGTGCTCGCCCGTGGTGTTTTAGGTGAATTTGGGGGGTCCTGGTGACCCCCTCACATCGGCGGGGTCCTTCTGGGGTCTCGGTCCCGCAATTCCGGGGATGGTCGGTGTGGGACGGAGCCTCCCGGTCACCCCCCGGTCACCTCCCGGGGATGAACGGGACAAGGAGGGATCTGAGCAGCCCCGGGGCCGGTCCCGCTGTCACCGAGGCCACTGCAGCTCCACGGGCTGGGGACACATCCCGGGATGTTCCCCTCGTTCCTCCCGGTCACCTCGCGGGGCTGGGCCTGGTGGCCGCAGAGCACGTGGAGGGACCTCGGTGGCGTTTGGTGCCACCACGGCCACCCCATGGCACGGAGGGGACATCATGGGGGGTGGCAGCTGGTCCTGCAGGAACCCAGGTGGGCGTGGGGTGTCCCTGTGCCAGGGTTGGGTGTCCCTGTGCCAGGGTGGAATGTCCCTGTGCCAGCGTGGGGTGTCCCTGTGCCAGTGTGGGGTGTCCCTGTGCCAGCATGGAATGTCCCTGTGCCAGTGTGGGGTGTCCCTGTGCCAGGAAAAGGTGTCCCCATGGATTTGGGTGTCCTCATGCATTTGGGTGCCCTCTGCACTTTTAGGGGATTCCAACCCCAGCCCTCCAGAGCCACCAGGTGTGTACCCCTGTCCCCAAGAGCAGGATGTGTCACCAGCGAGTCCCAAAGCTCTGGAAACCCCTGGGCAGCCCCAGGAATTTTTGGGGCTCCAGAATGGGGAAAAAATCTCAGCAGGGATTTCCAAAGTCTGGAATGAGAGCACCCCAAAACCCACACCAGGCAAGCTCAGCAGGGCTGGGACCCTGAGGGCTTTGGTGTCCCCATGGTGGCCGTGCCCTTTTCCTCGCCGTCCCTCCGGAGCTGCTGCAGCTGCCGTGGGGGATAACAATAAATAATGCCCGAGCCGAAGCCGAGGGCACAGCTGTGGCCCCGGATCCGGCAGCCCCGGCGTTCCCGGCTGTTGTTGTGCCGGGGCCGCGGCGTGGGCGAGGACGTGGGCACGGATGTGGGCACGGGAGTGCGGACGTGGCCGGGGCATCGTCACCGCCACGGCTCTTCCCACACAAAATGGTTCCCGGCGCTGATCCCGCCGGAAAAGCCGCTGATCCGCCTACAACCCCTTTCCTTCCCGGCGGCTCTGCGTCAACCTGTGGGGTTTGGGGTGTGGGCGCGGTGCCACCGCCCCCGGGCCACCCTGGGTGTCCCCAAGCCCTCGGGACTCTTTCGGTGCCGCGTTGCGGGATGGCGGCTGGGCCGCGTCCCACGGCTCCGTGGTGGGAAAGCGGGTCTGGGATTGGGGTTCCTTTCCCAAATCGATGTTGGTCCCCATTCCCACGGTCCTGGTGCTGGATCCACTTCCCTCATCCCGGCTCCTCTGTGCTCATCCGGGCTCTGCCGATCCTATGGCAGCGCCACCATTGCCATCACAGTGTCACCATTCCTATCTCAGCGCCACCATTACGATCCCAGTGCCACCATTGCGATCCCAGTGCCGCCATTCCAATACCAGCACCACCATTCCCATCCCAGTGCCGCCATTCCAATCCCAGTGCCGCCATTCCAATCTCGGTGCGCCATTCCAATCCCAGTGCCGCCATTCCAATCCTGGTGCCGCCATTCCCATCCCAGTGCCACCATTCCAATCCCAGTGCCACTGTTCCAATCTCAGTGCCACCATTCCTATCACAGCACCGCCATTTCGATCTCAGTGCCGCCATTCTGATACCGGTGCCACCATTCCGATCCTGGTGCCGCCATTCCCATTGCAGTGTCACCATTCCAATCCCAGCGCCGTCATTCCAACCCCAGCGCCACCATTCCATCCAGTGCCACCATTCCAATCTCAGTGCCACCATTCCAATCTCAGTGCCACCATTCCAACCCCAGTGCCACCATTCCCATCCCAGTGCCACCATTCCAATCCCAGTGCCACGATTCCAATCCCTGTGCCACCATTCCAATCTCGGTGCCGCCATTCCCATCCCAGTGCTGTCATTCCCATCCCAGTTCCACCATCCCCAATCCAGCACAACCATTCCCATTCTGGTGCCACTGTTCCCATCCCAGTGCCACGACTCCCATCCCAGTGTCACCATTCCCATCTCCGCTGTCCCCACCCCATCTCCATCACCCCATTCCTGCCTTCTCCTCGCTGTTTCCCTCCTTCCTACCCCAGGAATTTTATCATCCCTTCGTGACTGACTCAGTCAGAGGAAGGGAGACCCATGGACCTCCAACCGGGATTCCTTTGGAACTGGGATCCAGCATCCCAAAATCAGGGCCTGGCTTGGGCTTGGAGCGACTTCCTGGTGGGATTTGAACCCTCTGGAAAAGCCCCTGGGATCTCTGCAGGGAGGGCTCACCCAAACCGAGCCAGGATTTGGGATCTGGAGAGATCCCAGTGGGCAAGTCCCGAGGTTCATTTTAATTCTGGGAGCTGGGACAGAATTCCTGTCGATTTTGGTTTTGGTGGGGTTTGTCCTTTCCCTGGTGGGAAGAAAATCCACGGAGTCTCCTCCAGAGCAGCCACTTGGCCTGGGATGGAGCCAAACCCTCAAGCTTTTTTTTCCCTGGATATTCCCAACCTCGTAAAATCCTTTTAAAAAGCACCCACGGTGCTTCCCAAACTTACCCTTTAATAGGAAACCGCCCCAAAATGGGAGATGAGCTTTCCAAGGAAATATTCCTTCAGTGAGGATAATTCTGGAGAGACGGGAATCACAACGGAGGTGAATTTATTCCCAGTATTCCTGAGGAAGGACAGAAATCAAAAATTATATAAAAATTACAGGGAAAAAGAAAACTTAATTTGAATTCTTCCTTGGCATAAACCTCCTGTTTTCTCCTGGCTTTCCAAACTATTTTTTCCAGGATGAAACATTTCCCAAAAAACTTCATGGCTCCTATTTATGTCTTTTAAAAAAACCCTAATTCCTGGAGATTTGTCACCTTTCCCTGGATATTTATAAAGCCTCCACATTTGGGGTCGGAGGGAGGAATTAAATCACAATTTAGCTCAAGCCTGTGGGATTTTCATGGACGCTCCACACCCAGCCACTCTTTAATTCCATTTATTTCCCATTTTCCCCTCAATAACAGAATTTTTGGATTTTTAGACCAATCCCTTTGGGATTTTTGGGGTTTTTTTTTTAATCCCTCTGACGGTTCTCCCTGTTTTCCCTGGCGCAGATGCCAAAGGGACGATCCGGGAGATCGTGCTGCCCAAAGGGCTGGACCTGGACCGGCCCAAGCGGACGCGGACGTCCTTCACGGCGGAGCAGCTCTACCGCCTGGAGCTGGAATTCCAGCGCTGCCAGTACGTGGTGGGCCGGGAGAGGACGGAGTTAGCGCGGCAGCTCAACCTCTCCGAGACGCAGGTGAGACCCCGCGGCTGCTTCTGGAGGGTTGGGGACACCGCGATGGCCGCGGAGCAACGCACGCGGCATTCCTGGCCATGGTTTTTCCGCTATCCTGTCTTTGGGATGGTTGGAGGACAGTTGGGGACAACGCTGAGGGGTCTGTGAGGACCCCCCAAGTTGGTGGTGTCCACTCAAATGTCCAGCAAAGGGTCAAGGTGAGGTTGGATGGGGTTTGGAGCAACCTGGGATAGGGAAAGGCGGCCCTGGATGAGCTTGGAGGTTGTTCCTAACCCGTTCCATGATCCCATGAAAAGTGGGAAGAGAAGGAGCGGGAGGTGACAGCGGTGACAAGAGGTGGGACATGGTGGGGATTGGGATATGTGGGGGCTGCTCCTGCTTTTCCTGCACCCCAATCCCAGCGAGATTGGAATTAGCCCTGGATCTCTTCCCCATCCCCGTCCTTGGATGATGGGAAGGGATTTTCCTGGTTTTCCTGTGCTGGGGAGATCCGGGAGGATGGATGGGGTGAGCTCTGGGGTTGGTGCCTCTGATGGGGTCGTGACGGTTTTGGCTTAGAAATTCGTCGTTAAATAGAGGTCATCATTAATGAAATAATATTAACAATGGTATTTATATTATAATAATAATAATAGAAAAATAATAACAACAAGACCAATAATATAAATATAAATGTAAATGTAAATGTAAATGTAAATGTAAATGTAAATATATGATAATTATAAATATTCTGCACCGTCCACCCCTTCCCTGCTGGGTCTGGCAACAGCATCGCTTCCCTCGATTCGAACAGGAAATAATTCCAATTTTTCCAACCCTTTTTATGGAACAAACCCATCCCAGCCGTGCCCTGGCTCCGAGATGTGGGATTTGGGGTCTGGGGGAGATCCTGCTGCTGCCTGAGGGGAAATCGGCATTCCGGGAATTTTTTCTGTGGTGGAATAGTGGGATTTTGGCAAGGAGGAGGATTTGGGGTGGGATTCAGCCGTGCTGTGGTCAGGAGAAAAGTGGCTTTGGGTTTCCTATTCCCGAGGTCCTGGTGTCACCTCCACAGGGCTGGCAGTGACACGGGTGGGCTTGGTTGTGTCACACTGTGGGAACAGCTTTGTCCCCCTGGTGACAAGTTCCCTTTTCCTGGTATCCCTCTTCCTGGTGTCCCTGTTCCTGGGATCCGTCTTTTTGGGTTTCCTCTTCCCAGGATTTCTCTTCCGTGGTCCTGGTGTCACCTCCAAGGTGCCAGGAGTGTCACGGGTGGGCTTGGCCGTGTCACACTGCAGGAACAGCTTTGTCCCCCTGGTGAGGGGTTCCCTTTTCCCAAGATCCCTCTTCCTGGTGTCCCTCTTCCCGGCATTTCTCTTCCTGAGATCCCAGTGTCACCCCCATGGAGCTGGGCTGGTCACGGGTGGGCTTGGCTGTGTCACACTGCGGGGACAGCTTTGTCCCCCTGGTGACAGGTTCCCTTTTCCCAGTGTCCCTCTTCTTTGGGTTCCTCTTCCTGGGATTTCTCTTCCCAAGGTTTCCATGTCACCTCCAAGGTGTCAGGAGTGTCACAGGTGAGCTTGGCTGTGTGACACTGCAGGGACAGCTTTGTCCCCCTAGTGACAGGTTCCCTTTTCCTGGTGTCCCTCTTCCCAGGATTTCTCTTCCCGAGATCC
>JAJEOU010001397.1:126786-163791 GCA_021534815.1 Acrocephalus arundinaceus
CTTCTTATGGCCAGGACACCGAGGTGACACTCGGGACAAGGGGAAGTCCCAAGTTGTGCCAGGAAAGGTTTATGCCGGATTTTGGGGAAAATTCCTACATGGAAAAGGTTTTCCAGCTGCCCAGGGCAGGGGTGGATCCCCATTTCTGGGGGGATTTACCAGCCCTATGGATGTGGCACTTTGGGGACATGGTGGTGGCCTTGGTGGATGTGGCACTTTGGGGACATGGTGGTGGCCTTGGTGGATGTGACACTTGGGGACCTTGGCAGTGCTGGGGGGAGTGGCTGGATCCAGGAGTTTCCAAAGGTTTTTCCAACCTAAACGATCCCAGAATTCCATGATTTCCTGGCTGCTGGCAAATCCATGGGATTCTCCTGGTGTCCCCAACAGGACCTTCTTGGGGACAACTCCTGGGCCACCCTACAGTGGCCCCACATCCCCCCGGAGCATCCCGGGATTCCAAAAACATCTGGGAAAGGCCAGGGAAGGCCGGGAAGGTCTATTTATAGCCCGGCAATTAAGAGGAGGCCGTTAAAAATTAATCACCTCGGCTCGTTAGCGGGGACAGGATGAGGGGACGGGGGCTGGGGCTGCCACGGGTTTGCTTCTCCTGGGAAAAAGAAAAAAGCAGGAAAGATGAGGTTGGGAAGAGCTGGGAGCCCAAAAACTCCGTGATTCCCATTTCCCTCTGGATTGGGACACGGTGGAAGTGATGGGATCCAGTCCAGGAGATTTTGGATCTTCCAAAGGGCAGGGTTGGGATCTTGGGCAGGAATTCCTGGCTGGGCTGGAATTCCCAGATTTGCTGGGGCTGCCCCTGGATCCCTGGGATGTCCAAGGCCAGGTTGGATCCACCAGGAATAGTGGGAGGTGTCCTCACCCTTGGAAAAAAAGCTTTAAGGTCCTTCCCAATCCAAACCAGTTGGGAATTCTGGGATTCGGTGGTTCTTTCCTGAGGGGCCTCCATCCCTTCATCCATCCCTCCTTCCATCCCTTCTGCCAGAGCTTTTTTGGGGTTGGGATGAACTCTCCCACCCTGTTTTCCTGGAGCACTTCCCTGACTCACTTCCAGGAGGGATCTGGGCAATTCCAGAGGATCTGGGAACAGTATCCTGCCAAATCCTTGGGAATAGGTGGCGGGAATAGGGGACATCATCCTGAACGACCCCACATTTAACGGGATCGGGTCACAGCTGGGTGCTGAAAGCACCCAGAACGGATGGGGATCCTAAATCCTGGGACCCACCGGAATTTCCCAGGATTCAGGCACCTCCAGCAGGTGCTGGATCCTGTTCCTACCTCCCTGCGTCAGCGCACGTTCCTGGAGCAAACCCGGCTCACGTGGCCCCGCTAATCCCGGGGGGAACAATAAAGCCGGGCCTAAGCGGGGACACCGCGGTGGCAGGGCCAGGCTGGCACAGCCGCAGGAGATTCCCGAATTCCGGCATCGGGATCCCAAAAACCCAGCAGGAAGCTGGGCTGGAGGGATTCAGTGAAATCTGAAAGAGATCCAGAAAAATTCTGGATTTTTGGGGGACCGTTCCTAAAAAGGGGAGCAGGAAATTCGGGTCTGTTGCAGGATAGATGAGTTGGATATTTGGGATCCCGAAATATCCAGGTTCTTCTGGAATTTTCTGAGCACGGAATTAAATGATTGATGGGGGGGAAAAAAAAGGGAATGATTCACCGAGATTTTTATCATTAAGGATTTACAATTCCCCCCCCCCCCAAAAAAAAAGAAATTAAATCCCGGGATTTCAGAATTTTTGATGGAAATTTTGATTCCCAACGAAGCCGAATTGGGTGTTCCCAGAGCAATCCAAACACCCTCTAAAGGGATTTAATTTAAACGTTTTACTGAAAAAACAAGGGGATTTTGGTTTGGTGGTGGTTTTTGTGAGTTTTGGACCTGATTCCGATGCCGAAACAGAATTCCCACCCACTGGTCCCATCTAGACCCTCAGGATTTCATGGACGGTGGTGTCCCCACCCATCCCAGCGCTTCCCAAAACCCCCAAAACGGGGGAATTCCCTTCCAGCTTCACCTCATCGCCAAATTTTCCATTTCCAAAGAGCACCCGCGAGTTTCCCTGGCTGCAAAGCCGGGAATATCCAGAATTTTTGGAGCAGGAGTTGGACACGGGTTTGGAATTTTGGATCAGCAGCGGGAAAGGGGCTGTGCTGGGAATGGGCTCCCGGATGAAGGTCAGGGACAATTCCCGCCGTGCTGGTGGCTGGAGCCACATTCCTGAAGGCTGTTGGCGGAGGGTTTGGAATGGTTGGCACAGCGGGATGCACTGGAACGGCAGCCAGGGGATGAATCCATCCCCGCTCGGCACAGGGAGAAGCAGAAGGGTCATGGAGCCGCGGGTTGGGGCAGCGATCCCAACGGATTACACAATGCCAGGATCCACGATCCGAGCCCCGGTGGGGCCGGAGAGAGGAGAAAGAGGAAGGAAAAGTAGGGAAAAGGAGGAAAAAGAGGAAAAGGAGGAGGAGGAAGGTGGCGCAGGATGATGCAGGCTCCCAACGGGCGTCAGCTGCCGGCGGTCTGGAGCTAATCCCGGCCAATTCCCGCTCGGCAGCCAGGAATAGCGCGGGATGGCAGAGCCGGGGGCCACACGTGTGCCATGGGCGCGTGACGGAGCCGGGGTCACTGCCGGGGCAGGGCCGCCCAAAACAAACACGGCTAAAAACCCCAAACACGGCTCCGGAGCGGGGGAGCAGGGTCGGGATTGTCGTGTTCGGTGGATAAACGCTGGGAGAATGCGCTCTGGTGTTTTTTTGGGAATGTGGGAGGTGTTGATATTCCTGGGATCTGCCTGAGCGGGGATGGGGGTTTGGGATCCCAGTGAAGAGCGATTCGCACTACGGCTCAGCCGCTACGGGAAGTGGCGGATGAGGACGGAAAACGGGAGCCATGATGAGAGGAGGAGGCTTCCGGTGCCATCTGTGCGGTGCTTTGGGACACTGGGATGGATGGATGCATGGATGGATGTATGGATGGATGGGGACAAGGCCAGGGCAGGGCTGACCAAAAATAAACACCATTAAAAATCCCAAAACACGGCCCCAGCCCAGGAGTCGCGGAGCTGGATAAGGATTCCTGTTGCGTGGATAAATTCAGGGAGAACGAGGAGCTCTGGCATTTTTTCGGGAATGTAGGAGTGCTGGAGCGTGTGGTGTTGATATTCCTGGGATCTGGGGCTATTTGGGATCCCACTAGGATGGGTGGAGAGCAATTCCCAATGCAACGGGAAGCGGTGGATGAGGACGGAAAACGGGAGCCATGATGAGAGAAGGGAACTTCCCGGTTCCGTCCGCGCGGGGCTTCGGAATGCCGGGATGGATGGATGGGGTCAAGGCCAGGGCAAGGCTGCCCAAAAATAAACACCATTAAAAATCCCAAAACACGGCCCCAGCCCTGGAGTTATGGAGCTGGATAAGGATTCCTATTGAGTGGACAAAAGCAGGGAGAACAAGGAGCTCTGGCATTTTTTTTGGGAACGTAGGAGTGCCAGATCGCATGGCGTTGGTATTCCTGGGATCTGGGGGATTTGGAATCCCACCAGGATGTCTGGGGAGCAATTCCCAACACAACGGGAAGCGGCGGATGAGGACGGAAAACGGGAGCCATAATTAGAGGAGGGCACTTCCCGGTGCCGTTGGTGCAGTGCTTCGAAATTCCAGGATGGATTGATGGATGGAGGGAGGGAGGAATGGATGGGGTCAAGGCCAGGGCAGGGCTGCCCAAAAATAAACACCATTAAAAATCCCAAAACACGGCCCCAGCTCCGGAGTTGTGGAGCTGGATAAGGATTCCCGTTGTGGGGATAAACGCAGGGAGAACAAGGAGCTCGGGCAGATTTTGGGAATGTGGGAGTGCCCGACCATGTGGTGTTGGAATTTCTGAGATTGGGGGGGTTTGGGATCCCACCAGGATGGCTGGGGAGCAATTCCCAATGTGACGGGAAGCGGAGGATGAGGATGGAAAACGGGAGCGATAATGAGAGAAGGGCACTTCCCGGTGCCATTGGTGCGGTGCTTCAGAATTCTGGGATGGATGGATGGATGGAGGGAGGGAGGAATGGGGTCAAGGCCAGTGCAGGGCTGCCCAAAAATAAACACCATTAAAAATCCCAAAACGGCCCCAGCCCCAGAGTTACAGAGCTGGATAAGGATTCCTGTTGCGTGGACAAAAGCAGAGGAGCTCTGGCAGACTTTGGGAATGTGGGAGTGCCGGAGCGCATGGTGTTGATATTCCTGGGATCTGGGGGGTTTGGGATCCCACCAGGATGGCTGGGGAGCAATTCCCAACGTGACAAGAAGTGGCAGATGAGGAGGGAAAATGGGAGCCGTGATAAGAGGAGGGCACTTTCCGGTTCCGTCTGTGTGGTGCTTCAGAATTCCAGGATGGATGGATGATGGATGGATGGATGGATGATGGATGGATGATGGATGGATGGATGATGGATGGATGATGGATGGATGGATCGCCGGACGGTTACTGGGCTGAAAACTCGCACAAATCCCCAGATCACTGAGATTCATGGAATGATGAGCTCCCACCCTTTGCCTTCTCAGCTAAGGGGTTTCTGTCGGGATTCCCTTCTTGGGAATAATTCCCTTTCTGGCCTGGAAGGGAAGGGCAGGGATGGGAGCAGCAGCCCTGCATCTCCGGAGAAGGAATCCCAGGATACGGCACTCTCCGAGGTCACGGCACGGGGTTCCAGGGATCCAAACCCTCACAGGCTCCATCCTGGTGCCGACAAAAAACTGAGATGGAGCCGACATCGTGAGCTCTGGATAATTCCATAGGCTCCAGATAACGCTGCATTCCCATTTTTATTCCCGTTCCTGCACCCTGCTTGGGATCAGGGAATCAGGATGGTGTGGGAGGTGTGACCCCCACCCCAAGGCTCTGGGTTGGGAAGCGCATCCGGCCTCTCAGATTTGTAAATCTTTAACGATAAAAATCCCGGTGAATTATTCCCTTTTTTTTTTTATTTGCCATCAGTTCGGATGCTGGCTGGATCCGAACTCCCCGGAGCGCCGGGCTGCGGCATTCCGAGTGCGGTGACATTTGGGATGACATTCCAGGTGCCAGGGAGAAGGGGAGGCCTTCCTGCCTTCCCGGAGTCAAAGGGATGAATCCTTAGGGAAAGGATCCGCGGGAGGAGGGGAAATCCAGGGGGATCTCAGGGAATTGTTCGGTCGTGGAATATGGAGTGGGAAACGAAAATAAAATAAAATAAAATAAAATAAAATAAAATAAAATAAAATAAAATAAAATAAAATAAAATAAAATAAAATAAAATAAAATAAAATAAAATAAATGATAAAATATACAAAAATATAAAATGTAAATTTAAATAAAAATATTATAAAATAAAATATAAAATACAAAATTGATATTATCAAATATAATATATAGTATAAAAATAAAAATAAAAAATACAAGATTAAAAATATAAGATATAAAATATAAAATATAAAATATAAGATATAAAATATAAAATATAAAATATAAAATATAAAATATAAAATATAAAATATAAAATATAAAATATAAAATATAAAATATAAAATATAAAATATAAAATATAAAATATAAAATATAAAATATAAAATATAAAATATAAAATATAAAATATAAAATATAATGAAAGTAAATTGGGAAAAGTAATAGAACGGAATAAAAGATGGGAAAATAGAATAGAATAAAGCAAAATAAAATAGTGCAGGAGAGAACAAAATAAAATAAAGTAGAAGAGAATTCTAAAAATTTAATAGAAGACAAAAAATATATATAATTAAATTAAAATAAAATTTTAAAATTCAATTTAAAAAATAATAAAAATTAAATAATAAAAATTAAATACTAAAATACTAAAATACTAAAATACTAAAATACTAAAATACTAAAATACTAAAATACTAAAATACTAAAATACTAAAATAAAAAAGGAAAAACCTCAATATCAATATCAATATCACAATGTACAAATATATTGCCTAAATATATATAATATAAAATATCATAGAAAATATATAAAACACTATAATTACATGAAATACATCATATACTATATATGTACATTATGTATTATGTATTATAGTTATTTTTATAGTTGTATATTAATAATAGCTATTACTCTAGTTATAAATTAATATGAAATATCTAAATGATACTATAATATATAATTGAAAATTTAAAAATAAAATATAAATATGTAATTAATATAATATGTAGTAAATGTATGTAATTAAATATAATATAGAAAAAAATACATTATTAAATATAATATTAAATAATAACTATATATTTATATAGACATATACTAAGGATATATTTTAGATAAAATAACTATATAATAACTATATAATACTATGTAGTAACTATATATTTATATAGAATAGATTAACATTTATTCTATTGTATATAAAGTATAGTTATTATAATAGTATTAGTATTAGTATTAGTATTAGTATTAGTATTAGTATTAGTATTAGTATTAGTATTAGTATTAGTATTAGTAAATAATCGATTTTTTAGATCTATTTAATTTCCCACTATTTAATATTTTACACAATTTTGTAGCTCCCCATGGACCCTTTCCCAGCCATTTGGGCTCTCTGTGCTGTGATTCCTTTTTCCTGTATTCCCATTCTCTCGGTGGGTTGGAAATGCTGGGAATGTTCCCCTGGAGAAGGGAAAACTGCAGGGAATGCTCAGAGTCCCTGCAGGGGCTCCAGGAGAGCTGGAGAGGGACTGGGGCCAAGGGCTGGAGGGACAGGAGCCAGGGAATGGCTTCCCACTGGGCAAGGGGAGATTGGGCTGGGATCTGGGGCAGGAATTCCTGCCTGGGCTGGAATTCCCAGATTTGCTGGGGCTGCCCCTGGATCCCTGGGAATGTCCAAGGCCAGGTTGGATCCACCTGGGACGGTGGGAGGTGTCCCTGCCCATGGAACTGGATGGGATTGAAGGTCCCTCCCATCCCAAACCATTCTGGAATTCTGGGATTTATAAATCCCTGCTCTCCTCACTCCTCAGCCGAGCTTTTCCAAGCCGGCTCCTCCACACGGCTCCGTCCTCCTTGTCCCCAGAGTGTCCCCTGCAGGTGTCACCTCCCGTGTCTCCATCCATTGGCGCTTCCCTGCGAATGTCACATGTGGGGTTGGGCATTAGAGCCACCAAGAGCCGTGGAAATTCCCAGGATTTCTCCCCCTCATTCCCGTTCCCTCCCAGCTGGATGTCCTGGCTGTCCCCAGAGCGAAAAAAATCTGGGAATTGATTTTTCTTGGAAAAAGATGGCCTTGTTCTCTCTCTCATTCCCACCATGGATAAACCGGATATTCCAGAGGCCTGGAGTGGTGAATATTCCCGGGATAAACCAGGAATGGCACAGGGAGGCGGATGGGAAAGGAATTTGCGTTTTTATGGAAGGAAAACCCCGCCAAAGCCGATCCGGGGAAGTTTCCGGTGGGATTTCTGGAAGAATCCGTAGTGGGAGGAGCGGGAGTTGAGGAGGGGGATGGAATAGGATGAGGCCGGAGGGGAATTACTCATGGATCCGTCACGGCTGGAGCGGATCCGCGGCCACGGGCGGGGACTTGAGGATAATGGAGGCTGAAAAGGACAGGGAGCCGCTAATTGGGGACAGGTTGGGGACAAACTTCAGCCGAGGCCACCGCGCCGCGCTGAGATGTCACCGGGGCGGGTTGGGGTCACCCTGTGGGACTGAGGGGACATTTTTGGGGTGGAGTGTTGGGGTCAACCTGTGGGATCAAGGGGACGTTTTGGGGGTGGGGTGTCAGGGTCTTAGGATGGAGTCACCCTATGGGATTGAGGGGACGTTTTTGGGGTCACTCAGATGGGGATACCAGCCCTGGGTTCAGTGACATGGGGACACAGCTCTGGGGTCATTGGGATGGGGACATCATGGGGTCAAACACTGTTTCCAAAACCATCGCAGTGGTCAGCATGGGGTGACCAATGGAGTCAGTGGCATGGGGACACCAGCCCTGGGGTCAGACATTGTTCCCAAAATCATCCCAGCAGTCACTGTGGAGTGACCAATGGGGTCAGTGGCATGGGGACACCAGCCCTGAGGTCAGTGGGTTGGGGAGACAGCTCTGGGGTCACAGGGATGGGGACATCAGCCCTGGGGACAAACACTGTTCCCAAAACCATCCCAGTGGTCAGTGTGAAGTGACCAGTGGGATCAGTGGCATGGGGACATCAACCCTGGCATCACTGGGATGGGGGCACCAGCCCTGAGGTCACTGGGATGGGGACACAGCTCTGGGGTCACTGGGATGGGGACATCAGCCTTGAGTCGGTGACATGGGGACACCAGCCCTGGAGTCAGTGGCACAGGGACATCAGCCCTGGGGACAAACACTGTTTCCAAAACCATCCCAGTGGTCAGCGTGGAGTGACCAGTGGGGTCAGTGACATGAGGACACCATCTGGGGTCGGTGACACGGGGACACCAACCCTGGGGTCAGTGACACGGGGACATCAACCCTGAGGTCAGTGGCATGGGGACACCAGCCCTGGGGACAAATATTGTTCCCAAAACCATCCCAGTGGTCAGTGTGGAGTGACCAATGGGGCCACTGGGATGTGGACACCAGCCCTGAGGTCACTGGGACAGGGACACCAGCTCTGGAGTCAGTGCCATGGGGACACCAGCCCTGGGGTCAGTGACACAGTGACACCAGCCCTGGGGACACGGCTGTGCCTGGTGACACTCGGTGCCTCGGTGTCCCCGTGCTGGGTGTCATGGATGTCCCCGGGGGAGGCGCATGGATGTCCCCGGCGGTGGCGGGAAGCGATGTCCCCGCAGTGTCCCCACGGTGTCCCCTGGTGTCCCCCGGTGCCCGCAGCCCCACGCCCCCTTAGCTCCGCGCTGTCCCTCCTTTGTCACCGCGGGCCTGGCCTGTCCCCACCGAGCCGCCGGTGACACCGGGCACCCTCCGGGGACACCGGGCACCCTCCGGTGACACCGGGCACCCTCCGGGGACGCGCCTCGGGGTCCCTCCCGCTCGTCCCCGCCGCGCTCTAACCCGAGTTGTCTTCCCATCCGTGTCCTTCCCTCACCTCCGTGTCCGTCTGTCCGTCCCTCCCGCCTCTCTCTGTCTGTCGCTCTGCCTCTCCTGCCCCCTCTGCTCTGACAGGGAGGGAGGGAAGGAATTTTAGGGGGGCGCCGGGAGCCGCGGGCTGGGGGCCCTGGGGTGGGCAGGGGCAGTTTTGGGGTGCGGGGCTCAGCCTGGATCCCCGGCCAGGGGTAGGATGGGGTGTGGGTGTCCCCAAAAATGCAGGGCCACCAGGAGCTACCCTGTCCCCTCACAGTGTCACCCAGCGTCCCCGGCCAGGGAAGGGTCTCAGGTCAGGATTTGGGGTTAGGAGAATCCAGCATTCCCGGGAAAAGCAGCACAGGGAGAGCCCAGCAGGGCGCAGGGGGGCTCAGCCACGAGGTCTGTGCTCCTTCCCGAGGGTCCTGTCCCCACGGCCCCATCCTGGGGGTCCTATCCTGGAGACACGAGCCTGAGGTCCCTGGGGTCCCTTCCTTGGGGTCCCATTCCTGGGTTCCTGTCCTGAGTTCCATCCCTGGGATCCCATTTCTGGGTTCCATCCATGGGTTCCAATTCCTGGGTTCCTGTCCCAAATTCCATCCCTGGGCTCCCATTCCGGGGTCCCAACCATGGGTTCCCATCCTTGGACTCCTGTCCCAAATCCCATCCCCAGGATCCCATCCCTGGGCTCGTGTTCTGAGTCCCATCCCTGGGATTCCATTCATTGGGTCCCATTCCTGGCATACCATCTCTGGGTTGCTGTCCCAAGTCCCATTCCTGGGGTCCCGTTCCAGGGACAGGAGCCTGGGGTCCTTGGGGTCCCATCCCTGGGATCCCATTCTTGGGGTCCCATCCATGGGTTCACATCCCTGAGATCCAGTTTCTGGGATCCCATCAATGGGTTCCTGTTCCTGGGTTCCTGTCCCGAGTCCCATTCCTGGGGCACCATCCTTGGGGTGCCATTCCTGGGATCCCGTTCCTGGGGTCCCATTCTTGGGGGCCCATCCCTGGGTTCCTGTCCCGAGTCCCATTCCTGGGGTCCCATCCCAGGGACAGGAGCCTGGGCTCCTTGGGGTCCCATCCCTGGGATCCCATCCCTGGGTTCCTGTCCCGAGTCCCATCCCTGTGATCCCATTCCTGGTGTCCCATCCCAAGGACAGGAGCCTGGGATTTCATTCCTGGGGTCCCATTCCCAGGCTCCCATTCCTGGGCTCCTGTCTCAAGTCCCATCCTTGAGGTGCCATCCCTGGGGTCCCATCCTAGGAATAAGAGCCTGGGATCCCATTCCTGGGGTGCCATTCCTGGGGTCCCACATCCATGGGATCCCATCCCTGGGTTCCTGTCCTGAGTCCCATCCCTGGGGTGCCATTCCAGAGACAGAACTTAGGCTCCTTGGGGTCCCATCCCTGCAATCCCATCCCTGGAATCCCATTTCTGGGGTCCCATCCCCGCAGGAATTCCCCCTTTTCCCTGGAAGTTCCCGGCAGGAATTCCCCCTTTTCCCGGGAATCTCCCCGGCAGGAATTCTCCCTTTCCCGGGAACCACCCCGGCAAGAATTTTCCCTTTCCCTGGAAGTTCCCGGCAGGAATTCTCCCTTTTCCTGGGAATCACCCCGGCAGGAATTCTCCCTGGAACCACCCCGGCAGGAATTCTCCCTGTCAGTCCCGCAGGAATTCTCCCTTTCCCTGTCAGTCCCGCAGGAATTCCCCCTCTCCCTGGAATCATCCCACAGGAATTCTCCCCGGAACCACCCCTCAGGAATTCCCCCTTTTCCCTGGAACCACCCCTCAGGAATTCCCCCTTTTCCCTGGAATCATCCCACAGCAATTCTCCCCGGAACCACCCCTCAGGAATTCCCCCTTTTCCCTGGAACCACCCCTCAGGAATTCCCCCTTTTCCCTGGAACCACCCCTCAGGAATTCCCCCTTTTCCCTGGAATCTCCCCTCAGGAATTCCCCCCTTTCCCGGGCAGCGGCCGGCGGGAGCAGGCGGCTCTGCCTCGGCCCGTTATTTAATCACGTCTCTCTCTCTTTTCCGTATCTCTCGCTCTCTCTCCCGGC
Organism: Acrocephalus arundinaceus; assembly: GCA_021534815.1. Taxonomy (NCBI): domain Eukaryota; kingdom Metazoa; phylum Chordata; class Aves; order Passeriformes; family Sylviidae; genus Acrocephalus; species Acrocephalus arundinaceus. The sequence goes on from JAJEOU010001397.1 coordinate 137,929, forward strand.
TCTCGCCTCTCTCTCTCTCTCCCCCCGGCCTCCCCCGCGCTCTCTTTCCGTCCGTGCCTCCCTGTCCCGTCCCTCCCCGTCCCCACCCCACCCACCCTCAGGTCAAGGTGTGGTTCCAGAACCGCCGCACGAAGCAGAAGAAGGACCAGAGCAGAGACTCTGAGAAACGCTCCACCAACACCACCTCCGAGTCCTTCGCCACCTGCAACATCCTGCGGCTGCTGGAGCAAGGCCGCCTCCTCTCCGTGCCGCCTCCTCCCAGCCTCCTGTCCCCTGCCGCCACCACCAGCACCGCCACCAACCCCATCCCCAGCCCCGCCGCGCCGGGTCCCGCATCCCCCGGGATCGGCGGGGGTGGTGGAGGCGGCGGCTCGCCGGTACCGGCGGTTTTCAGCCTGCACGTCCCTTCTCTTGTCGCTGCTGCTTCTTCTTCGTCATCATCATCCTCGCCCTCCTCGTCGTCGCCTCGGCTGCCGCTGTGTTTTGGGGCTCCGATTTTGGGAGGTTTGCACGATTTGCCCGGAGGTTCGGCGCCCGGAGCGTCGGCGTTCGAGCCTTACACGCGGCTGGAGAGGAAGGACAATTCTCTACCCGGGAGGAAACAGAGCCCTTAAAAACCGACCCCACCCACCCCCAAAAAATAACCAAAAAAAAAGTGTCAAAATCTGTCAAAAAAAGTGTCACCTCCCCATCCCCTCTAAAGTCACATCGTCCCCTCCCCGGGAATTCCACTCGGCTCGTGGATGTCACCGCGGTTGAGCTGGGGACACTTCTGGGGACACTCCGGTGTCATTGGCGTTGTCCCCAAATCGCTCCGGGTGTGGCCGGGAGGGGACAGGAGCAGCCAGAGGGGTGGCGGCGGTCCCAGGGTGAGGGGACAAAAGGGACAGCGCAAGGTGGCCTGGGTGATGTCCCCACTGTGCCTCAGTTTCCCCGCTGGCTTCGGGCGGAGTGTCCTGGCTGAGGTGACCTCAGTGACCTTTGTGGCTCTGGTGGCCTGGGTGATGTCCCCAACTCCACCAGTTGTCCCCATGATGGGGACAAGTGGCTGCCACCACCCTTGGGACACCCACAGATCCCAAACATGGTGACCTTGGTGCTGCTCCCTTGGTGGCTCCGGTGGCCTGGGTGATGTCCCCAACCCCACCAGGAGTGTCACCACCATGCCAGGACACCTTGAGGTGACATTACCCGATATCCCAGGTTGTCCCCATGATGGGGACAAGTGGCTGCCACCACCCTTGGGACACCCATAGAGCCCCAACCCGGTGACCTTGGTGCTGCTCCCTTGGTGGCCCTGGTGGCCTGGGTGATGTCCCCAACCCTGCTGGTTGTCCCCGTGATGGGGACAAGTGGCTGCCACCACCCTTGGGACACTCCCAGAGCCCCAAACTCCACCCTGACCCGGCAAACCCCAAACCTGCATCACCGTCCCTACAAGGACACCCCGCTGGGGGACAGCTGTGACAGTGACATGTGACAGCTGGGGACAGCTGTGACAGTGGCGGGTTTGCCAGCAGCCCCCCCAAATCTGCACTGAGGTGGCACCGCAGTGACCCCGTCCTGACACTGGCCATTGTCACCTGTCACAGCCAGGGTCCCTTCCCGGAGCTGCTGGTGTCCCCAAGGGTGACAGTGGCTTCCTGTGGGGACACTCGGGGGGTTGGGGACCTGGGGGATTCTGCATGAGGTGGCCCTTGGGGACAGTGGCAGCTGCTAGGGGAGGGCTGTGGGGGAGTTGTCACCTTGGTGGGACACCCTGGGGTGGCAGCACCTTGTCCAGGTGTCCTGGGGTGGCATCGCTTTGTCATCCTGTGGTGTCACCACTTTGTCCAAGTGTCCCATGGTGTCACCACCTTTCCAGGTCACCCTGAGGTGTCACCACTCGGTACCCCAGGGTGTCACCACCTTGTCTGGGTGTCCTGGAGTGTCACCACCTAGCCAGGACACCCTGGGGTGTCACCACCATGCCAGGACACCTTGGGGTGGTATCACCTTGTCCAGGTGTCCTGAGGTGTCACCACCCAGTACTCCACGCTGTCACCACCTTGCCAGGACACCCTGAGGTGGCATCACCCGGTACCCCAGGGTGTCACCACCTTGTCCAGGTGTCCCGTGGTGTCACCACCTTGCTAGGACACCCTGCGGTGTCATCACCTTCTCCAGGTGTCCTGAGGTGTCACCTGGGTGTCCCAGAGTGTCACCACCTTGCCAGGACATCTTGAGGTGACATCACCTTGTCCAGGTGTCCTGTGGTGCCACCACCTTTCCAGGTCATCCTGTGGTGTCACCACCCAGTACCCCACGTGTCACCACCTTGCCAGGACACCTGGGGTGTCACCACCTTCTCCAGGTGTCCTGCGGTGTCACCACCATGCCAGGACACCTTGGGGTGACATCACCTGCCCAGGTGTCCTGCAGTGTCACCACCTTGCCAGGACACCTTGTGGTGGCATCACCTTGTCCAGCTGTCCTGAGGTGTCACCACCTTGCCAGGACATGCTGTGGTGGCGTCACCTTGTCCAAGTGTCCTGGAGCGTCACCACCTTCCCAGGCCACCTTGAGGTGACATCACCCTGTCCAGGTGTCCTATGGTGTCACCACCTTGTCCAGGTGTCCTGGAGTGTCACGCCTTGCCTGGACACTCTGTGGTGGCCTCACCTGGTACCCCAGGGTGTCACCACCTTGTCCAAGTGTCCCGGGGTGGCATCACCTTGTCATCCTGTGGTGTCACCACCTTGCCAGGACACCTTGGGGTGTCACCACCTTGTCCAGGTGTCCTGCAGTGTCACCACCATGCCAGGACACCCCGTGGTGTCACCACCCAGTACCCCACGGTGTCACCACCATGCCACGACCACCTTGGGGTGACATCACCCCTCACTGTCACCCCCCGCCCCGCTGTCCCCACCCCCGCAGGGACACGGCTGTGACAGGACATGGGGGACACCCCGAGTCTCCTCCCCGCACCCCCGACCCCGCTGCCGTCGATTCGTTCGTTAATTAATCGTGGTAAATTAACACCGAGCCTCCACCCCCGGGGCTGCCGCTCCCTGGGGGGGCGCATCCCCCGGGCCCGTGAATTCCCCGGGATTTTGCAGGGAAATATTTAAAATAAATGATTTTATCAGAAGCTTTTGTGCCTCTTTTGTCATTTTTTGTCTTTTTTTTTATTTTTCTGTCATTTTCTGCCTTTTTTTCTTTTCTGATTTTTTTTGTCCTTCTGTTTTTTTTTTGTCTTTTTGTCCTTTTTTGTCATTTTTTGTCATTTTCTCTCTTTTTTTTTTTGTCATTTTTTGTCCTTTTTTTTTCATTTTTTGTCATTTTCCTGTCATTTTTCTGTCTTTTTTTTTTTTTTGTCACTTTTCTGACATTTTTCTGTCCTTTTTTTGTCATTTTTCTGTCTTTTTTCTGTCATTTTTTGTCCTTTTTTCTCTTTTTTTTTTTTTTTGTCTTTTTTTTGTCCTTTTTGGGGGGGTTTGGTCATTTTCTGTCTTTTCTTTTTTGTCTTTTTTGTCATTTTTCTGTCATTTTTTCTGTCATTTTTCTGTCATTTTTTGTCCTTTTCTTTGTCATTTTTCTGTCTTTTTTTTTGGTCCTTTTTTTGTCATTTTTCTGTCTTTTTTTTTTTGTCTTTTTTTTTGTCATTTTTCTGTCTTTTTTGTCATCTCTTTGTCTTTTTTTGTCCATTTTTCTGACTTTTTTGTCATTTTTCTGACTTTTTTGTCCATTTTTTTGTCCTTTTTTCCCATTTTTTGTCCTTTTTTTGTCATTTTCTGTCTTTTCCTGTCAATTTCTCATTTTGCCTTTTCCCCCGTTTTTAGGGAATTATTACTTGCCGCTCCCTTTGGAGCATTTTAAGGGGAAACTGAGGCAGGGACAGTGACAGGTGACCATCTGACAATCCCGCCTGTCCCCAACCCTCCCAGCACAAACCTGGGAATTTCCCGGAATTACTCCAAAAAATCTTTGGGATTTTCCTCTCCTCATCCCTTAATTGAGCCCTTGTTCCCACCCCTGGAATTCTGTCCCCAACCCCACCTGGCCTGGCTCGGGATTTCTCTTTTCCCAGTCCGAGTCCAGCACGGATTTCAGACATTTCGGGGGAAAACAAGGCTTGGGTTGGGTTGGGAATATCCTTGGTGTTTTCCTTCTACCAAAATCCCAAAGTTATCCCAAAGTTCCTCTCTCTGTCACACGGGTTGGGGACAGCGTGGGGACACCCCCAGTTTGTCCCACTCCTCCAGTCTGGATGATTGGAAAAAACAGCCGGATGTAAAATTTTAAGGGAAAAATTTTGGGGTTTTATGGTTTTTAATCTTAATAAAAGTCACTTCCGTCGTCTCTCCTCCGCCCCTGTGGGGTTGCTCCGGATGTCACCGGCCCCGGGAGTGACATTGCAGGGTGACATTTCTAAGGCCACTGTTGCCCGCTCTGCTCTGTCCTCAGAGCCTGGACGAGCCGTGCACGCCCTGTTCCCTGTCCTTATCCCCAATCCCTAATCCCTGTTCTTATCCCAATCCCAATCCCTAATCCCTGTCCTTATCCCAATCCAATCCCAATCCCAATCCTTTATCCCTATCCATACCCCTTATCCCAATCCCAATCCCATACCCCTTATCCCAATCCCCTTTCCTTATTCATTTTTCCTTATCCTTTATCCCTACACCTATCCCTATCCCTTATCCCTATCCCTATCCCTAATCTCTGTCCGTATCCCTATCCTTATCTCTATCCTTATTCCCCATCCCTATCCCATTCCCTATCCCTTATCTCTTTCCCTATCACCATCATCCCTATCCCTATCCCTATCCTTATCCCTATTCCTTATCCCTCTCCATGTCCCTGTCCTGGTCCCTTTCCTTATCTCATACCCCTTATCCCATTCCCATTCTCTCCCCCATCCATTCCCATTCCCATTCCCATTCCCATCCCATTCCTATTCCCGTTCCCTCTCCCTTTCTCTGTCCCTATCCCTTATCTTTATCCCTTTCCTTATCTCATACCCCTTATCCCATTCCCCATCCCGATCCCATTCCCATTCCATCTCCCTCTCCCTCTCTCTATCCCTATTCCGGTCTCTATTCCTTATCCCGATCCCTTTCCTTATCTCATACCCTTATCCCATTCCCCATCCCTATCCCATTCCCATCCCATCTCCCTCTCCCTCTCTCTATCCCTATTCCAGTCTCTATTCCTTTATCCCGATCCCTTTCCTTATCTCATACCCCTTATCCCGTTCCCATTCCCTCTCCCTCTCCCTTTCTCTATCCATATTCCTATCCCTTATCCCTATCCCTTTCCTTATCTCCTATCCTTTATCCGATTCCCCGTTCCCATTCCCATTCCCCATCCCTATCCCTTAACCCTCTCCCTATCCATATCCGTATTCCCATCTCTATCCCTTTCCTTATCTCACACCCCTTATCCCCTTCTTTATCCCTCTCCCTTATCCCATTCCCCATTCCTATCCCTATCCCATTCCCTATCCCATTCCCATTCCTCACCTCTATCCCTTACCCCTCTCCATATCGCTCTCCTTATCCATATTTGCATCCCTATCCCTTTCCTTATCTCATACCCTTTATCCCATTCCCCATCTCTATCCTTATCCCTCTCCCTATCCATATCCATATCCATGTCCATATTCCCACCCCTATCCCTTTCCTTATCTCACACTCCTTCTCCCCTATCCCTATCCCTATCCCTATCCCTATCCCTATCCCTATCCTGACCTCTATCCCTTACCCCCATCCCTCTCCCACTCCTTCTCCTCCCTATCCCATTCTCTATCCCTATTCCCATCCCTATCCCATTCCCGATCCCTTCCTTATCTCTTACCCCTTATCCTTGTCCTTTATCCCTCTGCCATTCCCTATCCCATTCCCATTCCCTCTCCCTCTCGTTTTCCCTATCCCTCTCCCATTCCCTATCCCATTCCCCTTAACCCTGTCCTTTATCTCCATCCCTATTTCTATCCCATTCCCGATCCCTTTCCTTATCTCCTATCCCTTATCCCTGTTCTTTACCCCTCTCCCATTCCCCATCCCCTCCCTATCTTTATTCTATTCCCCATTCCTATCCCTCTCCTTTCCTTATCTCATACCCTTTATCCCATTCCCATTCCCTCTCCCTATCCCTTATCCCTATCCCTTTCTCTCCCTCTCCATATTCCCATCCCTATCCCTTTCCTTATCTTACACCCCTTATCCCTGTCCTTTATCCCTATCCCCATCCCCATCCCTATCCCTATCCCATTCCCTATCCCTATTCCTTTTCCCTCTCCATGTTCCCTGTCCTGATCCCTTCCCCTATCTCATACCACTTATCCCATTCCCATTCCCCATCCCTTATCCCTTACCCCTTTCCCCTTATTCCCTCTCCCTATCCATATTCCCATCCCTATCCCTTTCCTTATCTCACACCTCTTATCCTTATCTCTATCCCTATCCCTCTTCCTTATCCCATCCCCATCCCCATCCCATTCCCATCCCATTCCTTATCCCTTATCCCTTATCCCATTCCCATCCCATTCCCCATCCCCATCCCATTCCCATCCATTCCTTATCCCTTATCCCTTATCCCATTCCCATCCCATTCCTTATTCCTTATCCCATTCCCATCCCTATTCCCATTCCCCATCCCCATTCCCATTCCCATTCCCATTCCCATTCCCCATTCCCCATTCCCCATTCCCATCCCCATTCCCATTCCCATTCCCATTCCCATTCCCATTCCCATTCCCATCCCTATTCCCATCCCATCCCCATTCCCGTTCCCATCCCCATCCCCATTCCCATCCCCATTCCCATTCCATTCCCATTCCATCCCCATTCCCATTCCCATTCCCCATCCCATTCCCCATTCCCCATTCCATCCCCATTCCCATCCCCATCCCCATCCCCATCCCCATTCCCATTCCCATTCCCATTCCCCATTCCCATTCCCATCCCCATTCCCATTCCCATCCCCATTCCCATTCCCATCCCCATTCCCATTCCCCCATCCCCATTCCCGTTCCATCCCCATTCCCATTCCCATTCCCATCCCCATTCCCATTCCCATCCCCATTCCCATTCCCATCCCCATTCCCCATTCCCATCCCCATTCCCATTCCCCATCCCCATTCCCCATCCCCATCCCCATTCCCATTCCCCATCCCCATTCCCATCCCCATTCCCATCCCCATTCCCATTCCCATTCCCATTCCCATTCCCATTCCCATTCCCATTCCCATTCCCATTCCCCATTCCCCATCCCCACCCCCATTCCCATTCCCCATTCCCTGCTCCCATTCCCGGCTCCGGCCGCTCCCTCCCGTTGTTTACAGCCAACACGGGGCCACCTGTGTCACCGGTGTCGCGGCGCTGTGGGTGTCACCTTTGCTGTGGGTGTCACCTTCGCTGCCGGTGTCACCTTCGGTGTCGCCGGTGTCGCAGGCGGGGCGGGACCGGCGGGGGCCGGGCCGGGCGACAAAACCCGGGGCGCTGCCGTGTCCTGCCCGGCGGGACCGCCACCGTGACGGGGACAGGGACAGGGACATGGCCGCCACCAAGGTGACAGCAGCGGCGACAGAGCTGGCGGCAGCCCGGGAGCACGGGCTGGCCGTGACCCGCGACTTCCACAGCAACCCCCGGCTGAGTGAGTGGGGACAGCGAGGGGACACCCAGGGGACACCCAGGGGACAGCCACGGGGAGAGAGGGACATCCTTCTGTCCCCGAGCAGAGCGGTGGTGGTGGCAGGGACCGGGGGTGACACCGGGCAGGAGTGAGTGGGTGGCACCGGAGCAGGTACAGGGACAGGTGGGTGACACTGGGACAGGTAGGGGTGAGAGGGACAGGTGAGTGACAGAAAGGGACAGAGTGGTGGCACTGGGACAGGCAGGGGTGACAGGGACAGGTGAGTGACACTGGGACAGGCAGGGGCTGGTGGGTGTCACTGGACAAGCAGGGTGGCAGGAACGGGTGGGTGACACCAGCTCAGGAAGGGACAGAGGGATGACACTGGGACAGGCAGGGTGACAGGACAGGTGAGTGGCACTGGGACAGGCAGGGGTGACAGGGACAGGTGAGTGGCACTGGGGCAGGCGGGGATGACAGGAATGGGTGGGTGACACCGACTCAGGAAGGGACACAGGGGTGGCACTGGGACAGGCCAGGGACTGGTGGGTGACACTGGGACAGGCAGAGGTGACAGGGCTGTGTGGGGTGACAGGCTGGGTGGTGACACTGGCTCAGGAGGGGACAGAGGGGTGGCGCTGGGACAGGTGGGGGGTCACAGAGCAGGTGAGTGCACTGGGACAGACAGGGACAGGTGAGTGGCACTGGGACAGGTGGGGGTGACAGGGACAGGTGGGTGGCACTGGGACAGGAAGGGACAGAGGGGTGGCACTTGGACAGGTGGGGGGTGACAGGGACAGGTGAGTGACACTGGGACAGGCAGGGACTGGTGGGTGACATTGGTACAGGCAGCGGTGACAGGGCTGTGTGGGTGACAGGGCTGGGTGGGTGGCACCGGCTCAGGAAGGGACAGGTGGGTGACACTGGATCAGGCCGGGACGGGTGGGTGACACTGGGACAGGCAGGGGTGACAGGGACAGGTGGGTGGCACTGGGGAAAAGCGGGGACTGATGGGTGACACTGGCTCAGGAAGGGACAGACGGGTGGCACTGGGACGGGTGGGTGTGACAGGGACAGGTGAGTGGCACTGGGACAGGCAGGGATGGGTGGGTGGCACTGGGACAGGCAGAGGTGACAGGGCTGAGTGGGTGACACTGGCTCGGGAAGGGACAGAGGGGTGGCACTGGGACAGGCAGGGTGACAGGGACAGGTGGGTGACACTGTGAAAAGCAGGGATGGCAGGGATGGGTGACACCAGCTCAGAAGGGGACAGCAGGGTAGCACTGCGACAGCCAGGGTGGCACCGCGACAGCCACGGTGACACCTGGTGTCTCTCGGGGGGACAGTGTGAGGGTGCCGGGATGTCCCCCACCCCGGGGACACCTGTGGAGCGCTGTGGTGACCCCCAGATCTGTCCCTTCCCGCCGTGTCCCCACCCCACGGCGACACCGGGACACCTGGCACGGTGCCAGCGCCACCCCGGCATGGACCACCCCCCTGTCCCCCTGTCCCTTGTCCCCAAACCTGTCACCGAGCGTGTCCTTTGTGCCTTTTGTGTCACCTCCCTGTCCCCAACGGGTGGCTCCGGACTGGCACGGTCCCACCCGAGCCGAGCCGAGCCGGCCCTGCCCGGCCACCCGCCGTGTTTTGGTGTCAACAGCGGCCACCCTTGGGTGCTCCCGCCCGGGTCACCTGGGCCGAGCGCCAGCCCTTGGCTCGGGTGTCACCCGCGCTGTCGCACGGCCAGGACAAACCCTGGTGGCGTTTGTCCCCTTCGAGGGACGCGTTTGTCACCTCCCTCCGCCCAGCCGAGCCCCCGCCACCCATCCCTGTCCCCGATGTGTCCCTGTCACCCCAAAATGTGTCCGGGAGGTGACAGCGGAGGTGGCAGGAAGGACACGGGGAGGTGGCACCGCTGGGGGGGGAGGGGACCTGGAGGTGACATTGGGAGAGGCGGGGACACCCCGGATGTGGGGAGGGGCAGCCTGGGCCTGGAGGCGCCTGAGCTGGGGGGGATGTGGGGTGCCCCAGTTTTGGGGTCACAGTTTGGGGTCCCAGTTTAGGGTGTCAGTTTGGGGTCACAGTTTGGGGTGACAGTTTGGGGTCACAGTTTGGGGTCACAGTTTTGGGTCCCAGTTTGGGGTCCAGTTTGGGGTCCCAGTTTGGGGTCACAGTTTGGGGGTCACAGTTTGGGGGTGGCCAGTTTGGGGTCACAGTTTTGGGTCCAGTTTGGGGGTGACAGTTTGGGTCCAGTTTGGGGTCCGAGTTTGGGGGTCACAGTTTGGGGTCACAGTTTTGGGTCCCAGTTTGGGGTGACAGTTTGGGTGACAGTTTGGGGTCACAGTTTTGGGTCCCAGTTTCAGGTCACAGTTTCAGGTCACAGTTTGGGTCCTAGTTTGGGGTCCCAGTTTGGGGTCACAGTTTGGGGCCACAGTTTTGGGTGACAGTTTGGGGTGACAGTTTTGGGTCCCAGTTTGGGGTGCCAGTTTGGGGTCCCAGTTTGGGGTGACAGTTTTGGGTTCAAAGTTTGGGGTGACAGTTTTGGGTCCCAGTTTGGGGTCACAGTTTGGGGTCACAGTTTTGGGGTGCCAGTTTGGGGGTCCCAGTTTGGGGTCACAGTTTGGGGTCACAGTTTTGGGTCCCAGTTTGGGGTGACAGTTTGGGGTGACAGTTTGGGGTCACAGTTTTGGGTCCCAGTTCAGGTCACAGTTTCAGGTCACAGTTTGGGTCCCAGTTTGGGGTCCCAGTTTGGGGTCACAGTTTGGGGCCACAGTTTTGGGTGACAGTTTTGGGGTGACAGTTTTGGGTCCCAGTTTGGGGTGCCAGTTTGGGGTCCCAGTTTGGGGTGACAGTTTTGGGTCACAGTTTGGGGTGACAGTTTTGGGTCACAATTTGGGCCCCAGTTTCAGGTCCCAGTTTGGGGTCCCAGTTTCGGGTCACAGTTTGGGGTGACAGTTTTGGGTCACAGTTTGGGGCCCCAGTTTAGGGTGTCAGTTCAGGTTCCAGTTTAGGGTCACAGCTTGGGGTTCCAGTTTGGGGTCCTAGTTTGGGTGCCAGTTTGGGGTCTCATTTTAGGGTCCCAATTTAGATCCCCAGTTTAGGGTCCCACTTTAAGTTCCCAGTTTAAGTTCCCACTTTAGGTCCCCAGTTCAGGTTCCCAATTTGAGGTTCTAATTAGGGGCCCCAGTTTAGGTTCCCAGTTTGGGGTCCCAGTGTGGGGATTCCTGTTTGGGGGTCCCAGTTTAGGGTTCCAGTTTTAGGGTCCCAGTTTGGAGTCTCATTTTAGGGTCCCAATTTGGGGTCACAGTTTAGGCTCTCAGTTTAAGTTCTCAGTTTATGTTCCAGTTTGGGGTCCCAATTTGGGGTCCCAGTGTGAGGTTCCAGTTTGGGGTCCCAATTTATGTTCCTGGTTTTGGTCCCTGATTAGGGTCCCAGTTTAAGGTCTTAATTTGGGGTCCCAGTTTGGAGTCCCAGTGTGGGGTTCCTGCTTTGGGTCCCAGTTTGGGGTCCCAGTTTAGGGTGTCAGTTCAGGTTCCCAGTTTAGGGTCACAGCTTGGGGTTCCTGCTTGGGGTCCCAGTTTGGGATCTCATTTTAGGGTCCCAATTTGGGGTCCCAGTTTAGAGTCTCAGTTTAAGTTCTCAGTTTATGTTCCCAGTTTGGGGTCCCAATTTAAGGTCCCAGTTCAAGTTCCCAGCTTAGGTTCCCAGTCTGGGGTTCCAGTTTAGGATCCCAGTTTGCGGTCCAGTTTGGGGTCCCAGTTTAGGGTTCCAGTTTGAGGTCCCAGTTTAGGGTCCCATTTTGGGGTCCAGTTTAGGGTCCCTGCTTGGAGTCCCGATTTAATCCCAGTTTAAGTTCCCAGTTAAGTTCCCAGTTTGCTGTCCAGTTTGGGGTCCCAGTTAAGGCTCCCAGTTTAGATTCCCAGTTTGGGGTCCCGATTTTAAGGTCCCAGTGTAGGGTCCCAGGTTAAGTTCTCAGTTAGGTCCCCCAATTTGAGGTCCCAGTTTAGGGCCCCTGCTTGGGATCCCAGTTAAGGTCCCAGTTTAGGTTCCAAATTTGAGGTCCTAATTAGGGGTCCCAGTTCAGTTCCCAGTTTACGTTCTCAGTTTGGGGTCCCAGTTTAGGTTCCCAGTTTGGGTCCAGTTTGCAGTCCCAATCTGGGGTACTGGTTTAGGGTCCAGTTTAGGGTCCAGTTTAAGTTCCAGTTTATGGTGCCAGTTTAGGTTCCCAGTTTGGGGTCCCAGTGTGGGATTCCTGTTTGGGGTCCCAGTTTGGGGTCCCTGTTAAGGGTTCCCTTTTAGGGTCCCAGTTTGGGGTCCCAGTTTAGGGTCCCAGTTTTAAGTTCTCAGTTTATTTTCCCTCCTTTTTTTAATTTGTTTTTCCCTTTTTTGTTTTCTTTTTATTGTTTTTTCCCCTTTTTTATTGTTTCTTCCCTTTTTGGTTTCTTTTATTGTTTTTCCCTTTTTTTTGTTTTCTTTTTATTGCTTTTTCCTCCTTTTGGTTTTCTTTTTATTGTTTTTCCCTTTTTTATTTTCCTTTTATTTTTCCCTTTTCTATTGTTTTCCTCCTTTTTTGTATTCTTTTTATTGTTTTCCCTCTTTTTTGGTTTTCTTTTTACTGTTTTCCCCCTTTTGTGGTTTTTTGTTTGTTTCCTCCTTTTTTGTTTTCTTTTTATTCTTTTCACTTTTTTCCTCCTTTTTTTTCCTATTTTTCCCTCTTTTTGGTTTCTTGTTACTAATTTTCTTGTTATGTTTCCTTTTTATTCTTCCCCCCCCCTTTTTGGTTTCTTTTATTGTTTTTTCCCTTTTTTATCGTTTTTTCCCGTTTTTGGTTTTCTTTTTATTCTTTTTCCCTTCTTTTGGTTTCTTTTAAATGTTTTTCCCCTTTTTTATTGTTTCTTCCCCTTTTCTTGTTTTCTTTTTATTGTTTTTTCCCCTTTTTATTGCTTTTCCCCTTTTTTGGTTTTCTTTTTATTGTTTTTTCCCCTTTTCTTCTTTTTCTTATTGTTTTTCCCTTATTTATTGGGGTTTTTCCCCTTTTCTTGCTTCTTTTCATTGTTTTCCCTTTTTGTTTTCTTTTTATTGTTTTTCCCTCTTTTTGTTTGTTTCGTTTGTTGGTTTTGTTGTTGTTGTTTTTCATTCTTTTTCCTCTTTTTTGGTTTTCTTTTTATTGTTTTTTCCCTTTTTCACTGTTTTTCCCCCCTTTTCTGTTTTCTTTTTATGGTTTTCCCTTTTTTGGTTTTCTTCTTCTTGTTTTTTTCCCCTTTCTTTTTTTTTTTTTTCCATTTTTTAACTTTTTATTATTTCCCCCCCTTTTTTTTTCTTTTTAATATTTCCCCCCTTTTTTCTTTTTAATATTCCCCCCTTTTTTCTTTTTTATTATTTTTCTCCTTTTTTTCTTTTTAATATTTCCCCTCTTTTTTTCTTTTATATTCCCCCTTTTTTCTTTTTATTATTTTTCCCCCTTTTTTCTTTTATTATTTCCCCCCTTTTTTTCCTTTTTAATATTCCCCTTTTTTCTTTCTTTTTAATATTTCCCCCCTTTTTTTCTTTTTAATATTTCCCCCTTTTTTCTTTTAAATATTCCCCCCTTTTTTCTTTTTATTATTTTTCCCCCTTTTTTTCTTTTTAATATTTCCCCCCTTTTTCCTTTTTAATATTTTCCCCCTTTTTTTCTTTTTACTATTTCCCCCCCTTTTTAAATTTTCCCCCCTTTTTTTCTTTTTAATATTTGCCCTTTTTTTCTTTTTATTATTTTCCCTCCTTTTTTCTTATTATTTCCCCCTTTTTTTCTTTTTATTATTTTCCCCCTTTTTTCCTTTTTAATATTCCCCCTTTTTTTCTTTTTATTATTTCCCCCCTTTTTTTTCCTTTTTAATATTCCCCTTTTTTTTCTTTTTATTATTCCCCCTTTTTTTATTTTTAATATTTCCCCCTTTTTTGTCTTTTAATTTTCCCCCTTTTCTCTCTTTTTAATATTTTCCCCCTTTTCTCTCTTTTTAATATTTTCCCCTTTTCTCTCTTTTTAATATTTCCCTCCTTTTTTATTCTTTTTTATTATTTTTCTCCCCTTTTTTTTTCTTTTAATTATTTTTCCCCCTTATTTTTTTTTTTCCTTCTTCACGCTCTGCTGCTCCCTCCTTCCCCCTCCCTCCCATCCTGTGCAGGTGTGTCCCGCGCAAACCCGCCGGGCCCTAATTAGTGTATTTAATTAGTGTAATTAGTGACACAGAGCGCGACCCCCGCCGCGGCCTTTCACAGCCCTGCCAGGCCGGGGACAGCTCCGCGGGGTGACAGCGCGGCACAAAGTGACAATGGGCAGCCGGTGGTGGCCGGGGTCACTTCAGGGATTGTCGGAAAAGTCCCGGGGTGGGCTCGGGGGGGAGAGGGGGAAGAGGAGGAGGGATTGGGAAAATTGTGATGTTTGGGGTTGGAGCTGAAATCCTAAAATGGTTGGGGGTTTAAATGTCACCCGGTGTCACCCTCGGGGACAGGGACACCCTCCCACTGTCACAGGGTGGCTCCAAGTCCCATCCACTTCCAGGTCTGTGACTGGTTTGGGTTGGGAGGGAGCTTAAATGTCACCCGGTGTCACTCGGTGTCACCCTCAGGGACAGAGACATTTCCCACTGTCCCAGGGTGCTTCAAGTCCTGTCCCAGCTGAGCTTGGACACTTCCAGATCCATGACTGGTTTAGGTTGGGAGGGAGCTTAATGTCACCTGGTGTCACCCTTGGGGACAGGGACATCTCCCATTGTTCCAGGGTGCTCCAAGTCCCATCCCAGTTAAGCTTGGACACTGCCAGTGGTTTGGGTTGAGTGGTTTGGGTTGGGAGGGAGCTCAAATGTCACCCGGTGTCACCCAGTGCCACCGTCCCACTGTCCCAGGGTGCCCCAAGCCCTGTCCCAGTTAGGCTTGAGTGGTTTGGGTTTGGAGGGAGCTTAAATGTCACCCGGTGTCACCCTCGGGGACAGGGACATCTCCCACTGTCACAGGGTGGCTCCAAGTCCCACCCACTTCCAGGTCTGTGACTGGTTTGGGTTGGGAGGGAACTTAAATGTCACCTTGGTGCCACCCTCGGGACAGGGACATCTCCCACTGTCCCAGGGTGCTCCAAGTCTTGTCCCAGCTGAGCTTGGACATTTCCAGTGGTTTAGGTTGGGAGGGAGCTTAATGTCACCTGGTGTCACCCTCGGGGACAGGGACATCTCCCATTGTCACAGGGTGGCTCCAAGTCCCATCCACTTCCAGGTCTGTGACTGGTTTGGGTGGGAGGGAGCTTAAATGTCACCCAGTGTCACCCGGTGTCACCTCAGGGACAGGGACATCTCCCATTGTCACAGGGTGCTCCAAGTCTTGTCCCAGCTGAGCTTGGACATTTCCAGTGGTTTAGGTTGGGAGGGAGCTTAATGTCACCTGGTGTCACCCTCGGGACAGGGACACTCCCACTGTCACAGGGTGGCTCCAAGTCCCATCCACTTCCAGGTCTGTGACTGGTTTGGGTTGGGAGGGAGCTTAAATGTCACCCAGTGTCACCCGGTGTCACCCTCAGGGACAGGGACATCTCCCATTGTCACAGGGTGGCTCCAAGTCCCATCCACTTCCAGGTCTGTGACTGGTTTGGGTTGGGAGGAACTTAATGTCACCCGGTGCCACCCTCAGGGACAAGGACATCTCCACTGTCCCAGGGTGCTCCAAGTCCTGTCTCAGTTAAGCTTGAGTGGTTTGGGTTGGGAGGGAGCTCAATGTCACCCAGTGTCACCCTCAGGGACAGAGACACCGGGTTAAGCTTGGACACTTCCAGTGGTTTGGGTTGGAAGCTTAAATGCCACCCGGTGTCACCCGGTGTCACCCAGTGCTACCCTCAGGGACAAGGACACCTTCCACTGTCCCAGGGTGCTCCAAGTCCCATCCCAGTTAAGCTTGGACACTGCCAGTGGTTTGGGTTGAGTGGTTTGGGTTGGGAGGGAGCTTAAATGTCACCCAGTGTCACCCGGTGTCACCCTCAGGGACAGGGACATCTCCCATTGTCACAGGGTGCTCAAAGTCCTGTCCACCTTCCAGATCCGTGACTGGTTTGGGTTGGGAGGAACTTAAATGTCACCCGGTGCCACCCTCAGGGACAGGGACATCTTCCACTGTCCCAGGGTGCTCCAAGTCTTGTCCCAGCTGAGCTTGGACATTTCCAGTGGTTTGGGTTGGGAGGGAGCTTAAATGTCACCTGGTGTCACCCTCGGGGACAGGGACATCTCCCATTGTCACAGGGTGGCTCCAAGTCCATCCACTTCCAGGTCTGTGACTGGTTTGGGTTGGGAGGGAGCTTAAATGTCACCCGGTGCCACCCTCAGGGACAAGGACATCTCCCACTGTCCCAGGGTGCTCCAAGTCCTGTCCCAGTTAAGCTTGAGTGGTTTGGGTTGGGAGGGAGCTCAAATGTCACCAGTGTCACCCTCAGGGACAGAGACACCGGGTTAAGCTTGGACACTTCCAGTGGTTTGGGTTGGAAGCTTAAATGCCACCCGGTGTCACCCGGTGTCACCCAGTGCTACCCTCAGGGACAAGGACACCTTCCACTGTCCCAGGGGTGCTCCAAGTCCCATCCCAGTTAAGCTTGGACACTGGCCAGTGGTTTGGGTTGAGTGGTTTGGGTTGGGAGGGAGCTTAAATGTCACCCGGTGTCACCCGGTGTCATCCTTGGGGACAGGGACACCTCCCACTGTCCCAGGGTGGTTCCAAGTCCTGTCCACTTCCATATCCGTGACTGGTTTGGGTGGGAGGGAACTTAATGCCACCCGGTGTCACCTTCAGGGACAGGGACACCTCCCACTGACCCAGGGTGCTCCAAGTCCCATCTCAGTTAAGCTTGAATGGTTTGGGTTGGGAAGGAGCTCAAATTCACTGGTGCCACCCTCAGGGACACCTCCCACTGACCCAGGGTGCTCCAAGTTCCCGTCCCAGTTAAGCTTGGACACTGCCAGAGGTTTGGGTTGGGTTGGGATCTTAAATTCACCCGGTGTCACCCTTGGGGACATCTCCCACTGTCGCAGGGTGCTCCAAGTCTTTTCCCAGCTAACCTTGGTCCACTTCCAGGTGCATCCAGCCCCACCAGAGCCTTGTGCCAGCACCCTCTGCCCCTCCCTGCCCCTGCCCAGGGGTGCCAGGGCTGGGGTCCCCCTCTGTTCCCCCCAAGTGGGAGCTGGGGGACACCAGGGACCCTCCCTGTGCCCCAGGGTGGCTCAGGATCAGCTGGGACAGCTCTGCAGCCACAGCTTTGCTCTGGGATGGAGGATTTGGGGGATTTGGGGTATTTGGGGGATTTGGGGGCTGTTTTATCCATCCTGCTTCCCGTCTCTGCTCCAGCTGTGCCCCCAAAATTCGGGAAAAGGGTTGAGCATTGAACACCTGGCCCGGAGAACGAGGTGACAAAAAAGAGGAATGGCTTCCCCCTGGGAAAGGAGAGATTTGGGTGGGATTTGGGGCTGGAATTCCTGGGCTGGAATTCCCAGATTTGCTGGGGCTGCTCCTGGACCCCTGGGAATGTCCAGGCCGGGTTGGATCTACCTGGGATAGTGGGAGGTGTCCCTGCCCATGGATGGGCTGGAATGGGATGGGATTTAAGGTCTTTTCCAAACCTTTCCAGGATTCTGGAGCTCTTTTGCTCTGGGAAGCTGGGAATGTTCCCCTGGAGAAGGGAAAACTCCAGGGAATGCTCAGAGTCCCTGCAGGGGCTCCAGGAGAGCTGGAGAGGGACTGGGGCCAAGGGCTGGAGGGACAGGAGCCAGGGAATGGCTTCCCACTGGGAAAGGGGAGATTGGGCTGGGATCTGGGGCAGGAATTCCTGCCTGGGCTGGAATTCCCAGGTTTGCTGTGGCTGCCCCAAATCGCTGGAATCTCCAAGGCCAGGTTGGACCAGGTTTGGATCCACCCGAGCTGCCGAAACGGGACCATCCCACAGCAATTCCAGGGAATTCTGAGCGGGGTTTGGGAATTCCCAGATTTCCTGGGGCTGCCCCAAATCCCTGGGAATGTCCAAAACCAGGTCGGACCGGGTTTGGATCCACCATCCTTAAACTCCCAACCATTCCAAGCCCCCCTCGGAGGAGCAGCGCACTTCAGATCCGAGCCCTACGGGGCCGGGGGCGGGCCGGGAGTTGCCGCGGGGGTTGCGGAGGGGCAGGCCGGGCGAGCGGGAGCAATTAGCGGCGGGCGGAGCCGGCTCGGGGGTCCCCTTTTGTCACCGGGGGGCCCTCGGTCAAGCCCCGCGCGGCGGGGTCAGCGGTGCGTGAGCGTCGGCGCTGACGGAGATGGCATCTGACAGCAGCTGTGAATTTGGGGCTGGGGGTGTGGAAAGGCCACGTTGAAAGACTTCGCTTTGCCCCCCGGCCCCCTCTCGGTCTCCCCCGCCCTCGGCCCCTCGCCTCCCCCGGCCCCGGCCGTGCCCTGGGCCGGCCGCCGCAGCCCACCCAGCCCGCAGCGGCTCGGCGGCTTCATTATCGCGCCGGCGGCTTTCCGGTGTTCCCCTCCCTCCGGCGCTTCTCGGGCCCCCTCCTCCTCCTCGTCCTCTTCTTGTTGTACTTCTCCTCTTCTTGTTCTTCTCCTCCTCCTCCTCCTCTTCTTGTTCTACTTCTCCTCCTCCTCCTCTTCTTGTTCTTCTCCTCCTCCTCGTCCTCTTGTTCTTCTCCTCCTTTTCCTCCTCCTCTTCTTCTTGTTCTTCTTCTCGGCCTCCTCTTGTTCTCCTCTTCCTCCTCTTCTTCTTTTTCTCCTCCTCGTCCTCCTCTTCTTCTCCTCCTCGTCCGCTTCTTGTTCTTCTCCTGCTCCTCCTCCTCCTCTTCTTGTTCTTCTCCTCCTTCTCCTCCTCCTCCTCCTCTTGTTCTCCTCCTCGTCCTCTTCTTGTTCTTCTCCTCCTCCTCTTCCTCTTCTTTTTCTTTTTCTTCTTCTTCTTTTTCGTTTCCTCGTCCTCCTCTTGTTCTCCTCCTCTTCCTCCTCCTTCTTCTTTTTCTCCTCCTCTTCTTCTTGTTCTCCTCCTCCTCCTCCTCCTCCCCCTTCTTCTTCCTCCTCTTCTTCCTTCTTCTTCTCTTTCTCATCCTTCTTCACTGCTTCCACCTCTCCCTGCTGCCTCGTCTTCTTCTTTTTCTCCTCTTCCTCATCTTCTCCTCTTTCTTGTCCTTCTCCTCCTCTTCCCCTTCTTCCTCTTCTTCTCCTCCTTCTCTTCTTCTTCCTCTTCTTCTTCACCCTCATTCTTCTCCTTCTCCTTCTCTTTTCTTCTCCTACTCCTCCTCTTTATTCTTCTCCTTCATCTCCACCTACTCCTCCAATTCCTCTTCCTCCTCATTCTTATTCTTTTCCTTCTTTTTATTTTTTCTTTTTTCTGTTATTCTTTTTCTTTCCCTTTTCCTTTTTCTCCTCTCTCCCCATCCTGACCCCTTTCCAGGCTGTCCCTTGGCGTTGCTGTCATCATTTCCCCTTCAGTCACGACAGAACATTCCAGAGCAGAGCAGGGATGAGGGATTGGAATGATACCTGGAAGTGTCCAAGGCCAGGCTGGACTGGGCATGGAGCACCCTGGGGTGGTGGGAACTGGATGGGATTAAAGGTCCCTCCCCACCCAAACCATTCCATGATTATGGGATGATGGATGGATGGATGGATGATGGATGGATGGATGATGGATGGATGATGGATGGATGGATGATGGATGATGGATGGATGGATGATGGATGGATGGATGATGGATGGATGGATGGATGATGGATGGATGATGGATGATGGATGGATGGATGATGGATGGATGATGGATGGATGGATGGATGATGGATGGATGGATGATGGATGGATGATGGATGGATGGATGGATGGATGGATGATGGATGATGGATGATGGATGATGGATGGATGGATTGATGATGGATGGATGGATGGATGGATGATGGATGGATGATGGATGGATGGATGATGGATGGATGGATGATGGATGATGGATGGATGGATGATGGATGGATGGATGGATGATGGATGATGGATGGATGGATGATGGATGGATGGATGGATGATGGATGATGGATGGATGATGGATGGATGGATGATGGATGATGGGATGGATGATGGATGGATGGATGATGGATGGATGATGGATGGATGATGGATGGATGATGGATGATGGATGGATGGATGATGGATGATGGATGGATGGATGATGGATGGATGGATGATGGATGGATGGATGGATGATGGATGGATGGATGGATGGATGATGGATGGATGATGGATGGATACAGGGATGGATGGATGGATGGATGGATGATGGATGGATGGATGGATGATGGATGGATACAGGGATGGATGGATGATGGATGGATGATGGATGATGGATGGATGGATGATGGATGGATGATGGATGGATGGATGGATGATGGATGGATGATGGATGGATGGATGATGGATGATGGATTGATGGAGGATGATGGATGATGATGGATGGATGG
This sequence comes from Acrocephalus arundinaceus, assembly GCA_021534815.1. Classification (NCBI taxonomy): domain Eukaryota; kingdom Metazoa; phylum Chordata; class Aves; order Passeriformes; family Sylviidae; genus Acrocephalus; species Acrocephalus arundinaceus. The sequence continues at coordinate 158,028 of JAJEOU010001397.1, forward strand.
ATGGATGGATGATGGATGATGGATGATGGATGGATACAGGGATGGATGGATGGATGGATGGACAGACAGATTGATGGATGGAATACACAGATATTCAGACGGACAGATGGACGGATGGACAGATGGATTAAGGATGCATTTCCATATCACCCAAAACCTCAACCAATTATCCAATTTCACCCCCCAAGTGACACCAGCACTGCCAGAGCCTCCCACATTCCTGCAGGAAAAACCATCCCAGTGGAGCACAGGGCAGCCAGGATTGTCCCCAAGGCGGTGACATCCCCTGGGACCGAGCTGGACACCCCCATGATGGGACAAGTGACACTCCCACCATCCCTTGTCCCACATGGGCGGCTCCGGGGCTGCCGAGGTGACGCGGGCCGGAAATAAAAAAAGTCCCAGAAACTCCCGCAAGGGGAAGGGAAACGGGAGAGTTTTGGGAAGGGAGCGGGAATGGGAATAAAAGGCCGATGGTCACTTTGGGATAAAAGGGGACAAAAGGCGGGGAGGGGGCTCCGGCGTGCCGGCCCCTCCAGAGGCTGAATGGGCGAGCAGCGGGAGCCCGCCCTAATTGGGGAAGGGAAGAGAAGGCTAATTAGCTAATTAGCTCCCGTGGAGCGGGGCTGGGAGAACCTCGTGGGGCTCGGCAAGGCCAAGGGCGGGAGGAGCTGAGATGGGGCATGAATCCAGGCTGGGAGGGGGAAAGGACTGGGAAAAGGAGGCAGGAAAAGGGGGAATTCTGTGCCTGTGCTCTGCTCGGGTCAGACCCCACCTGCAGAACTGCTCCTGGAGCAAATCCAGAGCTGTTCCCAGGGCTGGAGTCCCTCTGCTCTGGGAGAGCTGGGAATGTTCCCCTGGAGAAGGGAAAACTGCAGGGAATGCTCAGAGTCCCTGCAGGGGCTCCAGGAGAGCTGGAGAGGGACTGGGGCCAAGGGCTGGAGGGACAGGAGCCAGGGAATGGCTTCCCACTGGGCAAGGGGAGATTGGGCTGGGATCTTGGGCAGCAATTCCTGCCTGGGCTGGAATTCCCAGATTTGCTGGGGCTGCCCCTGGATCCCTGGCAGTGCCCAAGGCCAGGTTGGATCCAGCTGGGATAGTGGGAGGTGTCCCTGCACATGGATGGGGTGGGAATGGGATGGGATTTAAGGTCTTTTTCAAACCAACCCATTCCAGGATTCTGGAGCTCTTTTGCTCTGGGAGAGCTGGGAATGTTCACCTGAAGAAGAGAAAAATCCAGGAAAACCTCAGGAAAACCTCAGAACCCCTTGCAGGGCCTAAAGGGGCTCCAGGAGAGCTGGAGAGGGACTGGGGCCAAGGGCTGGAGGGACAGGAGCCAGGGAATGGCTTCCCACTGGGAAAAGAGAGATTTTTGTGGAATATTGGGCAGGAATTCCTGGCTGGGCTGGAATTCCCAGATTTGCTGGGGCTGCCCCGGATCCCTGGGAATATCCAAGGCCAGGTTGGATCTACCTGGGACAGTGGGAGGTGTCCCTGTCCATGGATGGGGTGGAATGGGATGGGATTTAAGGTCTTTTCCAACCCAAACCATTCCAGCATTCTGGAGCTCTTTTGCTCTGGGAGAGCCGGGAATGTTCACCTGGAGAAGGGTAAAAAAATTCCATGAAACCCGCGGGGCTGCCCCAGCATGGGGACAATGCCACCCTCCCCGCAGGGACATCCAGGGAGCCCCTGCAGCTGGCCCGGCCTCTCGCATCCGATTAGGATCAGGTGGGAAGGGCGGAGGGGGCCGCGGATGAAGGGGCCCGGCGGGGTCAGCGGGGCCGGGGCAGCGCTCGGGGCTTTGACACTTCCCGGCGGGATCAAGGCACGGCTTAGAGCCGGATCAGTTCCCGCACACCTGCACCCGCCGGGGGCCCCGGGCCCGGGCATTCCGGGGGTTTATCCTAATTCTGGCATTCCCGGGAGCTGATCCCAACCCTGGTACTCCCAGGAGTTATCTTAATTCTGGCATTCCTGGGAGCTGATCCCAACCCTGGCATTCCCTGGAGCTGATCCTAATCCTGGCATTGCCGGGAGCTGATCCCAACCCCGGCATTCCCGGGAGTTTATCCTAATTCTGGCATTCCTGGGAGCTGATCCCAACCCTGGCATTCCCTGGAGCTGATCCTAATCCTGGCATTGCCGGGAGCTGATTCCAATCCTGGCATTCCTGAGAGTTTATCCTAATCCTGGCATTGCCGGAGCTGATCCCAATCCTGGCATTCCCGGGGGTTTATCCTAATTCTGGCATTCCCAGGACCTGATCCCAACCCCAGCATTCCTGGGAGTTTATCGTAATTCTGGTATTTTCAGGAGCTGATCCCAATCCTGGCATTCCCGGGGTTTATCCTAATTCTGGCATTCCCGGGAGCCGATCCCAACCCAGCATTCCCAGGAGCTGATCCCAACCCCAGCATTTCCAGGAGCTGATCCCAATCCCAGCATTCCCGGGAGTTTATCCTAATTCTGGCATTCCCAGGACCTGATCCCAACCCCAGCATTCCTGGGAGTTTATCCTAATTCTGGTATTTTCAGGAGCTGATCCCAATCCTGGCATTCCCGGGGTTTATCCTAATTCTGGTATTTTCAGGAGCTGATCCCAATCCTGGCATTCCCGGGGGTTTATCCTAATTCTGGCATTCCCGGGAGCCGATCCCAAATCTGGCATTAATGGGGTCTGATCCCAATCCCAGTGTTCCCAGGAGCTTCTCCCAGTCTCAGCGTTCCCAGCATCCGATCCCAATCCCAACATTCCTGGGATCCAATCCCAATCCCAGCATTCCCAGGACCCGATCCTATCCTGACATTCCCAGGACCCGATCCCATCCCTGACATTCCTGGGACCCGATCCCATCCCTGACATTCCTGGGACCCGATCCCATCCCAGCATTCCCAGGATCTGATCCCAACCCTGGTTCCCAGGATCTGATCCCAATCCTGGCATTCCCAGGATACAACCCCATGCCAGCATTCCCAGGATCCCATCCCAATCCCGGTATTCCCAGGATCAAATCCTATCCCAGCATTCCCAGGACCCGATCCAAATCCCGACATTCCCAGGATCCCATCCCAACATTTCTGGGATTTGATCCCAATCCCGACATTCCCAGGATCTGATCCCGACATTCCCAGGATCCCACCCCGACATTCCCAGGATCTGCCACCTCTCCCCGGGTCCCCACCCCACTTTGTCACCCTTGTCCCCTGCCACCCTTTGTCACCACCTGTCCCAAGGTTGTCCCCCAACCCAAATTGTCACCCCACTGTGTCCCCAAGGCCACCAATGTCCCCCCAGCACCGGGAAGTGTCCCCACATCCCATGAGAGGCAGAGGGGACAAGGGGACACTTGGTGGCCCTGGTGGCACTCCCAGCTGTGGGGACACACGGGACACCTCCAGGAGGTGACACAATCCCTGAGCGCCACGGCAGGAGGTGACATTTCCCACAGGACCGAGCCCCGGCTGTCACTTGTCACTTGAGGTGTCACTTGGGGGGTGTGACACGGCAAGGGACAGGATTTGGGGGTGGCCCCCAGGGTGGCCTTGGGGACTGACGTGTCACCTTCCCCAGCCTACAGGACGGTGTGCGGTGTCAACGGGCCGCTGGTGGTGCTGGACAACGTCAAGGTGGGACCTTGGGGACACGGGGACAGCTGGGCGGTGTCACCTGGGGCTGCGTGGGGACAGCGGTGCTGAGGGTGCACTGGGGGGAGGTGTCACCTGTCCCCTGTCCCCTGTCCCTTCCTTCCATCTCTTGTCCTCTGTCCCCTGGGCTTTCCCCTGTCCCTGTCCCATCCCTCCTGTCCCTGTCCCCAGGGCTGTCCCCAGGGCTGTCACCTTTCCCTGTCCCCATTCCCTGTCTCATCTCTCCTGTCCCTTGTCCCCATTCCCCTGGGCTGTCACCTGTCCTTTGTCCCCTGGGTTGTCCCCTTTCCCTGTCCATCCCTCCTGTCCCCTGGGCTGTCCCCTGTCCCTGTCCCATCTCTCCTGTCCCTTGTCCCTTGTCCCCTGGGCTGTCCCTTTTCCCTGTCCCCTGTCCCATCCCTCCTGTCCCCTGGGTTGTCCCCTGTCCCTTCTTCTCTATCTCTTGTCCTCTGTCCCCAGGACTGTCCCCATTTCCTGTCCCATCCCTCCTGTCCCTTGTCCTCTGTCCCCTGTGTTGTCCCCTCTCGCATCCGTCCCATCCTGTCCCTTGTCCCCAGTCCCCTGGGCTGTCCCCTGTCCCCAGTCCCTGTCCCCTCCCTCCTGTACCCTGGGCTGTTCCCATCCCCTGTCCCATCCCTCCTGTCCCTTGTCCCCAGGGCTGTCCCCTTTCCCTGTGCCCATTCCCTGTCCTGTCTCTCCTGTCCCTTGTCGCCGATCCCCTGGGCTGTCCCCTGTCCCCATTCCGTCCCATCCCTCCTGTGTCCCCCTGTTCCGGGGGCTGTCCCATCCCTCCTGTCCCATTCCTCCTGTCCCTTATCCCTTGTCCCCTGGATTGTCCCCAGTCCCTGTCCCTTGTCCCCTGTCTCCAGGATTGTCCCCTCCCTTCTTCTCCATCTCTTGTCCCCTGTCCCCTGGGCTGTCCCCTGTCCCTGTCCCATCCCTCCTGTCCCTTGTCCCAGTCCCCTGGGCTGTCCCCTGTCCCATTCCCTGTCCCATCCCTCCTGTCCCCTGGGCTGTCCCCTGTCCCCTCCTCTCTGGGGTCCGAGCTCCTCCTCTGGACGCGCTCGGCAGCAGACCCCTGTCCCCGCCTGCACGCGGGGTGGCGTGTCCCCATGTCCCCATGTCCCCGTGTCCCCTTGTCGCCGGGCGAGTGGTGTGTGCGCCGACACGGGACGCTGGGGACACCACTGGGGGCGCTCGTCCTGGCACCCTGTCCCCATGTTCCCTGTCGCTGCCCGAGCTCAGCCCCTGTGTCCCTGTGCCCCTGTGTCTCTGTGTCCCTTGTGTCCCTGTGTCCCTGTGTCCCTGTCCCCACTCTGTCTCCTGTCCCCGTGTCCTGTGCACCTGCCCAAGCTCTGTCACCTGTCCTTTGTTCCCCATCCCTTGTCCCTCATCCCCTGTCCCTTTCCCAGCTCTGTCCCTTGTCCCCTGTCCCTGTCCTTGTCACCTGTCCCCACACCCTGTCCCCTTTCCCAGCTCCATCCCCTGTCCCCCTGCCCAAGCTCTGTCCTTTGTCACCTGTCCCTTGTCCCCCATCTCCTGCCCCTTTCCCACCTCTGTCCCCTGTCCCACCTCTGTCCCCTGTCCCCTTTCCCAGCTCTGTCCCTGTCCCTTGTCGCCTGTCCCCATCCCTTGTCCCTTGTCCCCTGTCCCCTGTCCCCTTTCCAAGTGGGGGCCGGGCTGAGGGGACAGAGGGGACACGGCCGCCCCGTGTGGCAGTGTCGCTGTCCCCGCAGTTCGCGCAGTACGCCGAGATCGTGAACTTCACCCTGCCCAACGGCACCGCCCGCAGCGGGCAGGTCCTGGAGGTGATGGGCGCCAAGGCCATCGTGCAGGTGACACGGGGACACAGGGCACGGGGACACAGGGACACGGGGCACAGGGCAGGGGACACGGGGACACGGGGAGGTAATGGGCGCCAAGGCCATCGTGCAGGTGACACGGGGACACGGGACACAGGGGGGGCATGGGGACACGGGGACACGGGGGACACGGGGACACGGGGAGGTGATGGGCGTCAAGGCCATCGTGCAGGTGACACGGGGACACGGGGGCACGGGGACACGGGGAGGTGATGGGCGTCAAGGCCATCGTGCAGGTGACACGGGACACGGGG
>JAJEOU010002132.1:0-18708 GCA_021534815.1 Acrocephalus arundinaceus
GGGACTCCTGGGATGTCACCGTGGAGCCCCATGATGCCTGTGACAGATGGGTGCCTTTGCAGCCCAAGGTGCCCTGGGATGTCCCCATGGAATGGCTGTGACTGCCTCTGAGCACAGGGCTCTTTAGCATGCCAGAAAGCCCTGGGAGGTCTCCAGGATCCTCGAGTCCAACTCCTGGCCCTGCACAGGACACCCCAACAATGCCAGCCTGGGCCTGGCAGCGCTGTCCAAACGCTGCTGGAGCTCCCAGAGCCCTGGAGTGGGACCCTTCCCTGGGAGCCTGTTCAGTGCCCCAGCAGCCTCTGGGGGAAAAACCTTTCCTCACATCCAACCCAAACCTGCCCTGACTCAGCTCCAGCCTTCCCTCCAGTCCTGTCCCTGGGCACCAGAGGGAAGAGGTTCCCACAGCCCCAGTCAGGGACCCTCCCAAGGCTGTTCCAGGGCAGCCAGGGCTGGCACCAGCTGGGATGCTCGGTTTCCATGGGCTGGACTTTCAGAATGGGATTCCCCAATTTTGCTCCCACTAAAACTGTGTCACTGCCCACTGCCATCCAGCCTCCCACTGAAAGTACAAAAGGCAAAGATCCCAGGCTGCGATAAGAACAATTTATGGGAACAAAACAAGATAAGGAACAAAAAGGAACAGAAACAATATCGATAACAAACGGGATAAAACTAACAATATAAAGGGAAAACTACAAAAACATCAACTGGCTCGTCCCATCTTGCCTGGAAAGGACACCCTTCACCTTGGGAGAGAGAGAGTCCCTTTCCTAGCCCTGTAATGACCTGAGATGGGATCAAATACAGTGATGGGGCCATGGCCAGACCCTCATGTCCTTCACTCCCACCTCACATCATTGCCAGGGGCAGGGAAAGGGACAGGTGTCCTACCAGAAAGAATCACAGGGAACTGTGGATCAGTAGAGCTCTTCCCAGTGTGCATCTTCTGATGGGGATGTGGTTTGAGACACACATTAAGCTGTTCCCACAGTAGGGGCACTTGCAGGATATGCCTTACTTGTGCTCCGTTGGTGTCGGGTACAGTGAGAGCTGTGGGTGAAGCTCTTCCCACACTGGGGACACTCGTAGGGCCTCTCCCCAGTGTGGATGCGTTGGTGGGTTGTAAGGGTGGAGTTGTGTTTGAAGCCCTTCCCGCAGTCAGGGCAGCGGAAGGGCCTCTCATCCGTGTGAATGCGCTCATGCAGGAGGAGGTTGGAGCTGGTCAGAAAGCTCTTCCCACACTGGGGACATCCGTAGGGCCTCTCCCCAGTGTGGATCATCTGGTGGATGATCAGTTGGACTTCTGGTTGAAGCCCTTCCCACATTCCCCACATTTGTACGGCCTTTCCCAAGCGTGGATGTTCTGGTGGCGGATCAAGTGGGAGCGCTGGCTGAAGCTCTTTCCACATTCCCACACTCATAGGGCCTCTCCCCAGTGTGGGTCTCTGATGGACAGTCAGGTTGGAGCTTTTGCTGAAACTCATCCCACATTCCCCACACACGTAGGTCTCCCCAGTTTGGTTCCTGAGGTGGTGGATCAGGTGGGAGTTGTTGGTAAAGCTCTTCCCACACTCCAAGCACTCATAAGACTGCTCCCTGTCATGAAGCTGCTCATGGACCACCAACTCTGAGCTCTGGCTCGATCTCTGGCCACGTTCCTGGCACAGTATGGGCCTTTCCTCCTCAGAGCAGCCTGAGATGGGTTTGGAGCCCCTCCTCATGCCAGATCTCTGGGGTTTTCCTCCTTGTTGGATTCCTGCACCATGGAGCCGCTCAAAATGTCCTCTTCCATGAGGTCCCGCCACAGGGATTTTCCCTCCCAGGTCTCTGTCCTCAGCTCTTTGTCTGAGAAGGAAGGACATGGAGAAGATGAGATTTCCCTCCATGCCAGAGGGAAGGGGAAGGAGATCCCCTCAGTGAATCCCTGGCAGGACAGCGTTGGCAGTGGGGTTGTCCTGCAGCCGGGGGCCATGGTGGGCTGGGAGATGGAGCAGGAGAGAGGGGGAAAGGGGCAGTGATTTTCTTCTCACCTGCCTGGCTTTCCCGGGGCATCTTCCTCTTCCTTGCAGTCTCCTTCTCCATCTGGTCAAGGTTTGGCAATGGGAAATCCTGGTTTGGGGAAAAAAAACAGATGAGCACATTGAGTTTAAATGTTCCTCTGCCCAAGTCCATCTCTAGAATCCACCAGACATCTGGTGCCCATATAAACCTCCCAAACACTAAGATTCAGCCCTGAACATGCCTCCCAGGAATTCCCTATCCCTGGTCTCTCCCCTTTGGTGTTCAAGGATCCCCCCTATCCCAGCTGCTGGGGGTCACGCTTGTATTGAGGGTCCCCCATCTACTCAGTCCCAGCCCTCCCCAGGCTGCTGGGAGTCCCAGGAATACAAAAAGTTCCTCTTTTCAACCTCCCAACTTAGGGATGCTGGGGGATTTTGGGGTTCCTGGGGTCCCTTCTCCCCTTTTCTGTGCTTCAGGTTGCAAGGGGTCCAAGGAGTCCCCCCTGCCCCCTGCAGGCTGTTAAGGGTCCCACAAATCACGGCACTCCACCCTCTCTGGGCTCCCCACTTTGGGGTCTTGGGGGACACAGGGCTCTGCTCCTCCAGGCTGCCTCTGCTGGCAGCTGCCACTGGGACCCCCCCAAGGTCCCCCCAAGGGGCATTGTCCACTCAACTTTGCAGCTCTTCATTCTCCAAAATCCCCCCCCCCAAAGAAAACCTCAGCTCAGCGACCTCCCAGAGTATCTGGGTCAAGCTCCCTGTCTTGGTTTGGAAAGACAGGTGTCTGCTAAGGAAGGCAGGAGCCTCCCTTGAAATGGAAAACATAAACCCACACATAAAACCCACATAATTTTGAAATTATGGCTCTCATGCAAAGATATGGGAATAACATTTCTTTAGTAAGAAAATTAAACTAAAAATTCAGTAGTAAGAAAAAGAAATGCTGACAGAGTCAGAATACAACCTGACACCCGGTTAGGCAGGGTGTTGGTAGCAGTGCAATCAAATCGTGGCTGCAGTCCTCCTGGAGTCACAGATGTGGTTTTGTTGAAGCAATGATCCTGTTGAAGGGTTAAGATTCTGCTGAAGGTCAGTGGTGGTGTAGATGGGTCTGGTGTTCCTCTGGGAATCCAGTGGAAACAGGCTGCTTCTGGTGTGTTAAATCTCAGGTTATATCCAGGTAGGAATGCTTGGCTCCTCCTCTGGGTGGAGCATCTCACAATGGGATGATGGAATTTGATCAGTGATGCAGTGAGACTCAATGGCCCATTAACAGAAGATATCTCCCTGGAGGGAGTGGGGGTGGTGGAAGAGATAAAGAACACTGCCCCACCTGGTTTGAACAGCTGGCCCATTAACAGAAGATATCCCCCCAGAGTTATGAGAAATGGGTCATGGAACAGTTCTTACTTGGGATCTCCTGTTGGTTTTGTTTTCAAACTGGCACACTGGGGAGAAGTGGGACCATGCTGGGAACTGCTGTGAGCAGGTTGGAGTGACTGGTCTGCACTGTGGCAACTGGGCATGACTGGGACCGTGCTGGGAGAGACTGGCATCATACTGGGGGTGACTGGGACTAGACGTGGGGTAACTGGGAGCAAGTGGATGAAAGTGGGAGCAACCTCGACCATGCTGGGGGCAAACTGCATCATAATGGGGAAGGACTGGCAGTGACTGGGCTCATAATGGGAGTGCTGAGGAAACTGGAACCACACCGGGGGGCAACTGGGCTGATACTGGGAGCAGCCACTTCTGTCACTTGGACCCTCCAACCCTTTTCCTGCCACCCCACCTCACCCAGGCCCACCATTTTCTTTGGCCCTGGGAGCCCTGGAATCCTACTCCTGCCTTTCCCAGCACCCCGCCCCTCCTTCCCATATCACTGAGGACACTTGGGACCCCTATTCCCAGCCATCCTGGGTTTTTCCACCTTTTGATGGGAATGGGGACACCGGGGAAACTCGGAGCTCCCTTTCCTGACTAAATGGAGCCTTTTAACCCCATCTATCCCACATCTACCCACCCCTACCATCCCCTTTTCCTAATCCTGGAACCCCAAAACCCCCTTCCCTGCTCTCCCAGCTCTCCCTGTTCCCCCTTTCCTCACCCATGACCCCCAGACCCCAAATCTCTGTGTCCCCCAGTTGTCCTCTTCCTGCGGTCCCTGCCCGTGGCGCTGTCGGAGCCTGGCCCGGGGTTCCCCCAGTTCCTGTCCATGGGGTCCCTGGATGGGATCCCCTTCCAGCGCCGCCACAGCCAGCGGGGCCGGGCGGAGCCGCAGCCCCTGGGGATGGCGGCCGGAGCCGAGCCGGGATATTGGGATGGCCGGAGCCGGCACAAGGAGCGGCACCGGCACGGGGCCAGCAGGGAGCTGCAGATGTTGCAGGAGCGGCACAGCCAGAGCAGGGCTCAGGGCGGGGAGAAATATCTGCTTTTACAACAGATGAAATTGAATATAAATCTCTTGGCTACCCAACCCAAGACACAGTCCCTTCCAGTCGATGCCAGTAGCTCCCAATGTGTCCACATTTTCCTCCCAACATGGGCCAAGTAGCTCCCAGTAACTCCCAGTCAGGTTCCATGGCAGGCCCAGTGGCTCCCAGGATGATCCCAACAGGACCTGTAGTCACTGCCAGTATGGTTTCAGTCACTCCCATTACAATCCTAGTTTTTCCCAGTCTCTCCTAGATACTCCTGGCATTATTCCAGTCATGCCCACAGTGACTCCCTTTCAGTCCCAGTGTGGTTCCAGTTTCAGTATGGTTCCAGTCCCAGCCAGCACCTTTCCAGTCACTCCCAGTCTGATTCCAGTATGATCCCAGTCACTCTCAAATAGACCCAGAACTATTCCAGTCACCCCCAGTATGAATCCAGTCATTTCCAGTAGGATCCCAGTTTGACCCCAGCATGAGCACAGCTGCTCCCATTATAATCCAGCATGGTTCCATTTCCCCCACTGTGGTTTCAGTCTCTCCCAGTGTATCCCAGTTGTTCTCAGTCCCTCTGAGTTGCCCTGAGTTGCTTCTAGCCTGATCCCAGTTGCTCTCAGCCAATCCTAGTCATCCTCAGTGCCGTTCCAGTTGCTGCCAGTATGGTCCCAGTGTCCCCCAGCATGGGCCCAGTCTTTCCCACTGTGATCCCAGTAGGATCCCAGTTGCCCCCAGCATGGTTCCAGTTGCTCCCTGTTCCTCCCAGTCTGTTTCCAGGTGCTCCCAGTTGCTCCTGGTCTAGTCCCAGTCACTCCATAGATGATCCCAGTGCCTCCCAGCACAGTCCCAGTCATGCTCAGTTGCCCACAGTGTAGACCAGTCACTCCAACCTGCTCACAGCAGTTCCCAGCATGGTCCCACTTCTCCCAGTGTGCCAGTTTGAAAACAAAACCAACAGGAGATCCCAAGTAAGAACTGTTCCATGACCCATTTCTCATAACTCTGGGGGGATATCTTCTGTTAATGGCCAGCTGTTAAAACCAGGTGGGGCAGTGTTCTTTATCTCTTCCACAAGTGTCTTGGGTTGGGTAGCCAAGAGATTTGTATTCAATTTCATCTGTTGTAAAAGCAGATATTTCTTTATCTCTTGTAACTCCAGGGGGGGAGATGCCTTCTGATAATGGCCCAGCTGTTAAACCAGGTGTGGCAGTGTTTCTTATCTCCTTCACCTCCTGTCCATCCTCCAGGGAGATATCTTCTGCTAATGGGCCATTAAGGCTCATCAAGGACATCACACATTACATCATCCCATTGTGAGGGGATAAGATGCTCTACCGAGGTGGGGGGGGGGAGGCAACTGTTCCTACCCAGATAAAAACTGAGACTCAGGAACAGCAGGCATCTGGTTTTTTTCCACCAGAGGAAGACCAGACCCTTCTCACTACCATTGGACTTTTCCTACTCCATTATCTGTACCCCACAGAACTCATCTACGATTTATTTGACTGCTTCCAACACCCTGACCAACAGGTTTCAGGTCATATCCCTGACTTGTCAGGGTGTTTTTTCCAGGACTTCTGTTTTGCTTACTTGCTTGTCTTTGTACTGCTTCATTTGTATTTTGGTGGTTTTGTTGTTATTGTTGTTGTTGTTTATTCCTATTAAAGAACTGTTACCCCTATTCCCATATCTTGAACGCCCTTAATTGCAAAATTATAATAATTTGGAGGGGAGGTGGGTGACATTCTCCATTCCAAGGGAAGCTCTGGCTCTCCCTGGCAGACAACTGTCTTTCAAAACCAAGACGGCTGCTTTAAGAGCCCCTGCTCTTGTTGGGTCCTGCTATAACTGCCCTTAAAATGCCAAAACCACTCCTGTTTATTCCAATACAGAGCCCTGGGGGTGTTTGGGGGTCCCAGGTCGGGTTGGGGGTCCTGGGACGGTTTGGGGCTCGCAGAAGGGTTTGGGGGTACAAGAGGGGTTTGTAGGTCACAGAAGGGTTCAGGGGTACCTGGTGATGCTGATGATGGTGATGTGAACCCCCTGTTGGGTGTAAACATGCATGAGGGGTTCCTGGAGAGGGTTTTGCAAATCCCAGGTGGTTTTGGGGTCGTGTTGCAATTTTGGAGGTCCCCAAGTGTTTTTCAGGGGTCCTAAAGGTGGGATTAGGTGATCCCAGGGGGATCCCAGGGCTGTTTTTGGGTACCTGCTGGTGACAGAGATGTGGCCCCCGTGCCAGGTATAAACCTTCTCAAGGGGGTCTGATGGGAGTGTTGGGAGGTCCTGTGGGAATTTTGATGTCCTGAGAGGTGTTGGGGGGGAAGTCTGTATGGCTTTTTGCATTCTTGGGGAGTTTTTTGAGGGTCCCAGGATGTTTTTGTGATCCTGGGGAGGTTGGGGTGTCCCAGAAAGATCTGAGGATCCCTGGGAGGTTTTGGGGTACCTGGGCCATGCTGGTGACAGAGCTGGGGACCCCGTGCCAGGTCTGAACCTTCTCACTGAGCACGGGCAGTGTCAGCGTTTTCAGGGAGATCCTGGAGGCCTGAGGGGTCACCCCAAATCCCAGGGGACCCCAAATGCTCAGGGACCCCCTGAACTCCCCTCACTGCTGCATCTGCTGCAGGCAGGGGGGCACCAACACTCGGCCCCACCCCCACCATCACAGGGGGACAGAAACAGGGGAGGGGCCGAGTGCTGGTGCCCCCCTGCCTGCAGCAGATGGAAAGGTCAGGGGGGACCCCAAAGTCGTAGGAAAGGGACACAGGGGACTCCCAACAATCCCTGTGGGGGATGAGGGGGGACCCAAAAGGAATTTGGGGGGACTGGGTGGGTCATTGAAGGGCCCTCAGGAGTCTTGTGGGGGTGAGGACAGCAAAGAACAGGGCAACCCCCAGGAGGGGTTTGGGGGGGAAGAGGATTGGAGTTTCCATGGCAGTGGGATGGGGATGAGATCTGCCCATGGAATTCCATGGGAATGGCATGGCAGTGAAATCCATCTACAGAATTCCCATGGGAATGGGACAGCAGTGGGATCCATCCATGGAGGTCCCATGGGAATTCCCATTTCCCAAATTTTGCCCTCCCAAATCCCACATATCCAAATCCCACATTCCCATGGAAATTCTACCTTCCCCACCTTTACTCTCCAGCACTTCCCACCATATCTGACATATTTCCAGAGACATTCCAGGCAGGTGTGCCCCAGGGGATTTGTGAATTCCTGAGCCTCGATCTCATCCTGTTCCCAGCGCCCTTGGTGACCTGGGCAGCACCGTCGGCCACCAGAATGCCCCAGATCCCAGCTGGAAGGAGAGGAATTCCCGCCTTCAGAGCCGAGCTGATCGGATCTGCGGACGCTTCCGCGGGAAAGGAGATCACAGCTGGAAACCTCCTGCAGGTGGGGAGACCTGGGGAGGGATTGGACCCATGGAGACCCACAGAATTGTGTCCCAGCCCCACGGAGCCGCATTCCAGCCCCACGGAGTCCCAGAGTCTGATGGAGACCCACAGAGCCTCATCCCAGCCCCTTGGATCGCAGGGATGCACATCCCAGCGCCCCAGATCCCGGCCCAGCCCCACGGATCCCCACTGCAGTCCCACAGGTGCCATGGCAGCCCCACAGATCCCCAGCCCCGGCTCCCCGCCCTGAGCCCCGCTCTGGCTGTGCCACTCCTGCAGCATCTGCAGCTCCCTGCTGGCCCCGTGCCGGTGCCGCTCCTTGTGCCGGCTCCGGCCATCCCAATATCCCGGCTCGGCTCCGGCCGCCATCCCCGGCGGCTGCGGCTCCGCCCGGCCCCGCTGGCTGTGGCGGCGCTGGAAGGGGATCCCATCCAGGGACCCCATGGACAAAAATTGGGGAAACCCCGGGCCGGGCTCCGACAGCGCCACGGGCAGGGACCGCAGGGAGAGGAGAACTGGGGGGACACGGAGATTTGGGGTCTGGGGGGTCAGGGGTGAAGAAGAGGGGCAACAGGGAGAGCTGGGAGAGCAGGGAAGGGGGTTTGGGGGCTCCAGGATTAAGAAAAGGGGATGGTAGGGGTGCGTAGATGTGGGATAGGTGGGCTTAAAAGGGTTCATTTAGTAAGGAAAGGGAGCTCCAAGGTTCCCCGGTGTCCCCATTCCATCAAAAGGTGGGAAAACCCAGGATGGCTGGGAATAGGGGTCCCAAGTGTCCTCAGTGACTGGGGAAGGATGGGCTGGGTGCTGGGAAAGGCAGGAATAGGAGTCCAGGGCTCCCAGGGCAAAAGAAAATGGTGGGCCTGGGAGAGGTGGGGTGGCCAGGAAAAGGGTTTGAGGGTCCCAGTGACAGAAGTGGCTGCTCCCAGTATCAGCCCAGTCGCCCCCCGTGTGGTTCCAGTTTCCTCGGCACTCCCATTATGAGCCCAGTCACTGCCAGTCATTCCCCATTATGATGCAGTTTGCCCCAGCATGGTCCAGGTTCCTCCCACTTTCATCCACTTGCTCCCAGTTTCCCCATGCCTAGTCCCAGTCACTCCCAGTATGATGCCAGTCTCTCCCAGCACGGTCCCAGTCATGCCCAGTTGCTCACAGTGTAGACCAGTCACTCCAACCTGCTCACAGCAGTTCCCAGCATGGTCCCACTTCTCCCCAGTGTGCCAGTTTGAACACAAAACCAACAGGAGATCCCAAGTAAGAACTGTTCCATGACCCATTTCTCATAACTCTGGGGGGATATCTTCTGTTCATGGGCCAGCTGTTCAAACCAGGTGGGGCAGTGTTCTTTATCTCTTCCACCACCCACACTCCCTCCAGGGAGATATCTTCTGTTAATGGGCCATCTTGTCTCACTGCATCACTGATCAAATTCCATCATCCCATTGTGAGATGCTCCACCCAGGGGGAGGAGCCAAGCATTCCTACCTGGATATAACCTGAGATTTAACACACCAGAATCAGCCTGTTTCCACTGGATTCCCAGAGGAACACCAGACCCATCTACACCACCACTGGACCTTCAGAGGAAAACTGCACCCTTCTACAGGATCATTGCTTCAACAAAACCACATCTGTGACTCCAGGAGGACTGCAGCCACGATTTGATTGCACTGCTAGCAACACCCTGCCTAACTGGGTATCAGGTATTCTGACTGTGTCAGCTTATTTTTTTTACTACTGCATTTTTTTTTTGCTTTTCCTACTAAAGCACTGTTATTCCTATTTCCATATCTTTGCTTGAGAGCCCATTTATTTCAAAATTATAATTCAGAGGGAGGGGGTTTATATTTTCCATTTCAAGGGAGGCTCCTGCCTTCTATAGCAGACACCTGTCTTTCAAAACCAAGCTCAGCCCAGATATCTTGGGGGGTCCCTGGGCTTGGTTTCTTAGGAGGGATGTTTGAAGAAAGAAGAACTTCAAAGATCAGTGGAAAATGCCCCTTGGGTGGACAGTGAGGGTCCTGGTGGTGGCTGACGGTAGAGGCAGCCTGGAGGAGCAGGGGGGACTCCCTTGACGCCCTGCACTCCACAGCCGAGAAAAAGGGGAGAAGGGACCCCAGAGACCCCAAAATCCCCTTGCATCCCTTAATAGTGAGATGGATAAGGGGGGAACTTTTCTGATTGCTGGGACTCCCAGCAGCCTGGGGAGGGCTAGGACTGAGTAGATGGGGGACCCTCAATAGAAGCGTGACCCCCAGCAGCTGGGAAAGGGGGGAACCCCTGAAAACCAAGAGGAAGAGACCAGGGATGGGGAATTCCTTGGTGGCATTTTCAGGGCAGAATATTGGTGTTTGGGAGGTTTTTATGGACCCCAGATCCCAGGTGACTTTTAGAGATGGACTTGGTAAGGCAGACCTTCAAACTCAATGTGCTCATCTGTTGTTTTTCCCCAAACCAGGATTTCCCATTCCCAAACCTTGGCCAGATGGAGGTAGAAGCTCTGAGGAAGAGGAAGATGCCCTGGGACAGCGAGGCAGGTGAGGAGGAAGTCACTGCCCCTTTTCCGCATCTCTCCTGCCCCGTCTCCCAGCCCAGCATGGCCCCCAGCTGCAAGACAACCCTGCTGCTGACGCTGTCCTGCCAAGGATTCACTGGGGGGATCTCTTTCCCCTTCCCTCTTGCACAGAGGAAATTCCATTCTCTCCTTGTTCTTTCTCCCCCAGACAAGGAACTGAGGATGGAGACCAGGGAGGAAAAATCCCCAGAGCAGAACCTCATGGAAGAGGCCGTTTTGAGTGGCTCCCAGGCACAGGAATCCAACAGGGAGGAAAAGCTCCAGACATCCCACAGGAGGAGGGGCTCCAAACCCATCCCAGGCTTATCTGAAGAGGAAAGACCCACCCTGTGCCAGGAACGTAGCCGGAGTTCAAGCCAGAGCTCAGACCTGGTGGCCCATAAGCAGCTTCATGACAGGGAGCAGTCCTATGAGTGCTTGGAGTGTGGGAAGAGCTTCAGCAGCAACTCCAGCCTGATCCGCCACCAGAGGATCCACACTGGGGAACGGCCCTACGTGTGTGGGGAATGTGGGCAGGGCTGCAGAGACAGCTCCAACCTGATCCGCCACCTCAGGACCCACACTGGGGAGAGGCCGTATGAGTGTGGGGAATGTGGGAAGAGCTTCAGCCAGCGCTCCCACTTGATCCAGCACCAGAGCATCCACGCTGAGGAAAGGCCGTACAAATGTGGGGAATGTGGGAAGGGCTTCAACAGGAGGTCCAAAATGATTATCCACCAAATGATCCACACTGGAGAGAGGCCCTATGGATGTCCCCAGTGTGGGAAGGGGTTTCACACCAGCTCAGATCTCCTCGTTCACCAGCGCATTCACACAGAGGAGAGGCCCTTCCGCTGCCCTGACTGTGGGAAGGGCTTCAAGCACAACTCCACCCTCATCACCCACCGGCGCATCCACACTGGGGAGAGGCCCTACGAGTGTCCCCAGTGTGGGAAGAGCTTCAGCCAGAGCTCTGCCTTGACCAGACACCAACGGAGTCACCAGTAAGGGAAGCCCTGCGAGTGCCCCGACTCTGGAAAGGGCTTCGTGTGCATCTCCAACCTCATCCCCCATCAGTAGATGCACACTGAGAACAGCCCTACTGACCCACAGTTCCCTGTGATTCATTGTGGGAGGACACCTGTCCCTTTTCCTGCCCCTGACAGTGATGTGAGGTGGGATTTAAGGACGTGAGGGTCTGGCCATGGCCCCATCATTGTATTTGTTCCCATCTCAGGTCATTACCAGGGCCAGGAAAGGGACTCTATCTCTCCCCCAAGGTGAAGGGTGTCCTTTCCAGGAAGGATGGGACGAGCCAGTTGATGTTATTGTAGTTTTCCCTTTATATGGTTAGTTTTATCTTGTTAGTTATGAATATTGTTTCTGTTCCTTTTTGTTCCTTATCTTGTTTCTGTTCCAAATAAATTGTTCTTATCGCAGCCTGGGATCTTTGCCTTTTGTACTTTAAATGGGAGGCTGGAGGGCAGGAAGCAGTGGCATGGTTTTAGTGGGAGCACGAAATTGGGGAATCTCATTCCTAAAGTCCAGCCCATGGAAACTGAGCATCCCAGCTGGTGCCAGCCCTGGCTGCCCTGGAACAGCCTTGGGAGCGCGTCCCTGGCTGGGGCTGTGGGAACCTCTTCCCTCTGGTGCCCAGGGACCGGAGTGGAGGGAAGGGCTGGAGCTGAGGCGGGGCAGGTTTGGGTTGGATGTGAGGAAAAGGTTTTTCCCCCAGAGGCTGCTGGGGCACTGACCAGGCTCCCAGGGAAGGGTCCCAGCTCCAGGGCTCTGGGAGCTCCAGCAGCGTTTGGACAGCGCTGCCAGGCCCAGGCTGGTATTGTTGGGGTGTCCTGTGCAGGGCCAGGAGTTGGACTCGAGGATCCTGGAGATCTCCCAGGGCTTTCTGGGAATGCTAAAGAGCCCTGTGCTCAGAGGCAGTCACAGCCATTCCATGGGGACATCCCAGGGCACCTTGGGCTGCAAAGGCACCCATCTGTCACAGGCATTCACGGGGGCTCCACGGTGACATCCCAGGAGTCCCCAGGCTGCCAAAGAGCCCGGATGTCCCAGACACTCCCAGGGGTTCCTGTCATGGGCAGAGTGGGAGCTTCAGGCAAAAGCTTCATTTCTTCATTGGAGAAACTCCTGCTGCTGAGTCATGAGGTGGAGAAATGACACCCAAATGCCACCATGGATCCTCAAACCCCTCCAGGACGCCTAGACTTTTAAAATTTTTTCTAGAGAAGAATGAGACTGGGAGTGGCTGGATCCAAACCTAGCCCCAGACTTTGTCAACAATTTATATGTAAAAGTTTGGACAGGTGGAATTGAACCAAAATGCAATTTGTCTACCAGGATTAAAAATAGAATATAAGATATATTTAAATAAATACAGCTATGATTGATTCTGATCAAGATTAGACAGAAAGATTTATTTACAACAAAGAGGAAATTAAGAAAAGAGTTTTTTACTCCACGGCATAGGACAAAAAACAATTATTAGAAGACAGTGCTCTAGGAAGCAATTTTCAAGTAATTAGGGCCTTGATGGAGTTGTTTGAGCCCGTTTCATGAAGAGCCTCCTGCTCCAGCAGGAACTGCCTTTCCTGTGCCAGGACCAGGGCAGATCCCACTGCAGGAAAAGCCCTAGGCCAGCCCCAAGACAGTGAAGGCCTCGGGCACAAGTGCAGAGTACCGTGCTGGCAGCTGTGCCAGGGAGAGCCTGAGGCACCAAAGGCACCTTGGCAGCAGCAGCTGCTCCCAGGCCATGGCCACAAGCCTCCCTTGGCAGCCCGGCCTGGTGGCCAGCACTGCAGAGCTGCTGCTGCTGCTTCAGGGCTCCTTTCTGCCTGGGCTCTGCCCCAGCCCACAGAGTGTGACCTCAGCCCTGAGCCTGGCACAGCCGCTGCGCTTGAGCCCTGCAAAGCCTCAAGGTCACCTGGGCCAGCCTGGCTCTGTCAGCCCCTGGGGAAGGCAGGGCCAGCAAAGGCCACAGAAGGGGCTGCCTTTGGCTGCTGCATGTGGGCTCCAGCAGAGACAAGGAGGAGTCAAGGCAGTGCATGGAGTCCAGGGAGCAGCCCCTTCTCCCCATGCAATCCTGGAATGGTTTGCATGGGAAGAGCTCTGCAGTGCTCATCTCCTCCAAACCCCTGCCATGAGCAGGGACATCTTTGAGCAGCTCAGGTTGTTGAGAGCCCTGTCCCAGCTGGACTGGAATGTTTCCAGGGATGGGGCATTGACCACATCCCTGGGAACCTGTCCTGCTGGATCACCAACCTCACCATCAAAAATTTCCTCCTTATCTCTCCTTATCTGAAACTCCTTTCCTTTAGTTTAAATCCACCACCCTGTGTCCTATTGGGACAGGCCCTACTAAAACCTTTGTCCACCCTTGCATTTCACAGGAGCCGGGTTTTCATGGCAATTGCCATGCCAGGTGACCCAGGGGTGGTGTCCCAGTGAGGGCTGCCATGGAAACAGTGCCCAGCCCTGCCCCTTTCTGTCTGCCTGAGCTGGCCTTTGGCCCTGGCAGTGGCGTTTGCTGCTGGTTCCGCGGGGCCTGAGCAGCCAGCGCGGCACAGGGCAGGTGGCCATGGCACAAGCCCCCAGCAAGGGATCCCCTCTGCCTCTGGGCACTGACACCAGCCCTGAGCAAGGCACTGCCACACTGGGCTCAGTGCAGTGTCCATGGCCATGGCCCCTTGCAATGGCCCAGGGCAGCTTGGCATGATGATCCAGCCTCACTCCTGGCCCAGGCCAGGCCTGCAGTGCCCTTCCCCACAGCCTGGCTGCACAGAAGCACTTCCAGGGCTCTCTGCATTTCCCTTGCCCTCACTCTTGCCTCACTCACACACCTCCCAAGAACCCAGCTGGAGCTTTGAGCTGCAAGGAGTTCAAAGCTTGTCTGTCCTTCAGCAGTTGGTCTAATTCTGCCTTCAGCCAACTCTGGATTTGTGTTTATTGCAGAACTTCCTGTGTGTCTGAAACATTCCTTGCATGGTTCTGCCTTGGGGAAGGGGAACCTCCTTGGTGGCACCTTGGGTTTGGCACACACTTGAGAAGATTGTCTGAAATTTTTGACCACTTAAAAAAGGAAGATAACCCATCTTTCCCTGAATGCAGCCAGTTCTCTGAGCAAAACAGCTCCCAGGTGAGTGAGGACAGAGAGGATGGGGTTGGGGGATGTGGAGCAAGGTTGTTCATTCTGGGTCAGACCTTAAGGCACAGCTTCTCTGAGCAGGCCAGACCTCCTGAGGAGAGACCTTGGGTCAATATCAGTCACTAAATCCTGCAATCACCTTTTGTGTAATAGGAAAAGTAAAAAAAATACACTCTTTTAAAAAGAAATACATCCTAAAAGTCTTTGAAATATTTCTCCATGTATCTAGGAAAAAAGACTTCCTTTTGAACTGCACCAGACCAGAGAGAAATCAAGGCACAGCCATGGTTTGTCAGGACTTGCTTGATCCTAATGAGCCCCGTGGTGCATTTGGTGCTGAGCCCTGGAACCGCAGGGCCTGAGAGGAGATTGCACAAACCTTTCCAGGAGTCAAAGTCGGAAGGAACACCTAAAGTGTCAAGGTATTCGTGGGTCCCACTAAGGTCTGTCCCCAACATGCTCCACATAGACTCTTTGAAGGAGAGAATTGGAGGCCAGGATTGCACAAAAACCTCTCAGAGATTCAGTGGCAAAAAGAAATACTTAAATTACCCCTGAGTACCTTGAAGCATGAATGAGCCCTACTGAGTATTGTTATTGGATAAAATTCTCAAGGGATTCATTAAAGCAGATTTTTAGAGGCCATGATTGTACAAATCCGTCAGTCAGTGTCAAAAAACCCATTTTTCCAAACTTTGAGTACCCTGAAGCATTAATGAGCCCTCTGAGTGTTGTTACTGAAAAAGCCTCTCAAGGGACTCATTAAAGCAGAGAATTGGAGGCCAGGATTGCACAAACCTCTCAGAGGCTCCAAGGCAAAGCCAAACCCAAAGTCCTTGGAAAAACCTGCAGTCCCTGGCAGCATGAAGGGCCCCCCAGGGCCATTGCTGACCAAGGCTCCCTCCCAGGGACTCCTTCCAGCACATCCTGGAGGCCACTGGCATGGGAGGGGGATGCTGAGGGCAGCACAAGGGGCTGACAGTGCCCAGCCTTGCTGGGGCTGTGCCAGGAGGCCCCAGGGCCTCAGGACAAGGGGTCTCCTCAGTGTCCTTGGTGGCACAGAGGCTGCTGTGGCCAGGGCACCAAGCCTTGGCTTCTCTTTGTCCCCACCTGTCATCACTGCCTGCAGTTCTCTGCTCTGCCTGGGGCCTGGGGACACTTTCTGTGTCGTGTCCCTCAGTGGGACCCATTAAAACTTCCAGAAACTTTGGAGTTGGTTTCTGACTTGGAGTTCTGGGGAGGTTTCTTCAGCTCCCTCTCAGGGACTGATGTTCAGGGCCTCAGCACAAAGCCCTGAGAGGGTCATTAAAGTCCTTGTGCTTTGTCTGTGCTAATGAGCAGAGCTGAGCTCATGGCAAACAGTGCAATCTTGGCAAGCAAGAAGAGCTTAAAATCACATTTCTCTGGATGATCAGCTCTTGTGCACAGCCCAGTAGGGCTGGGGCACTGCCTGCAGCCACCCCAGGCACAGCACACAGGCACAGAGAGCTTCAATCACTCAGGGCTGGGAAGGTGCTGAGAAGGGACTGGGGGAGAATCACTGCCAGCCCTTGGCACAGGAACCTCTGGCTGCAGGACAATGCAGCTGCAGCTCCTGCAGTGATCTCCTCAACCTGCAACATCCCAATGCCTACAGACTCTGTGAGTACAACTCTCTGAGTATTTCTGGTGCAGGGGAGGTGAAATGCTCATGAGGCTCTGACACACTGTGCTTCTGCCTGCTCTCAAAGTATTTCAAGACAAGGCATTATTTTAAAATGAGGACATTTCTTAACACTATTCATGGGACTATTCTTAAGACTATTATTATTATCTAATTTCTATTATCTGAATATTATCTAATATTTCCTAGTATTAGATAATAGGGGAGAGGGAGAACAAATGATAAAGTTATCTTTAATTTTCATCAGTCTCTGGGACATCTTAACTTTCAGTGATCAGGCTTAGTCTGAGCTGTTTTTTCTCCAAGCTGCCAACAAAACCTGCCTCCAGCCAGTGCCCTGGAAACAGGAAGGGTTCTGTAGGGCCAAGGAGAGTGCACAGAGATTTGGGCTCTGGGAGTGCTGGCAGGGAGAGCTCAGGCACAGGGAAACACCTGCAGGAGGAAAATCTGCAGGAAGCAGAGAGAAGATGAGGCAATGAGAGAAAACAAACCACCAGAAATGTTGTGGCAGGGAGAGTTCAGAGATCTCCAAAGGAGCCCCTGCAGTGCAGCCCCTCCCTCTGAACAAGCTGCCTCCCTCCTGTCCCCCAGCCAAGCCTCTGCCCCCAGAGCTGGGCTCCAAGGCTGTGGGCAATGCTGTCAGCGCAGACAGGGAAGGAGCTGCATCTCCCTTAGTCCAATGCCATCCTAAGGACACTTGGGAGTTGTCCCTATCTTCTATTCTCCCTGGGACAGCAGAAATCCTGAGGGTTTCTGATATCCAAGATTACCAGGGAGATGCGTAGGAGCTTAAAAAGAAAACTGCAGAACTCTTAAACAAAAAAGGGTGTCTATGTGTTCCAGGGGTGGGTGTATGGGAAACAGATTTTATTTTGGTTACAGCTATCTTCTCTAACTATTCCCTGTCCTTTTCTCCATGGCAGTACCCAATGCCCGGCCAGAGCAAATGTCCAACAGCAGCTCCATCAGCCACTTCCTCCTGCTGGCATTGGCAGACACGCGGCAGCTGCAGCTCCTGCACTTCTGCCTCTTCCTGGGCATCTCCCTGGCTGCCCTCCTGGGCAACGGCCTCATCATCAGCGCCGTAGCCTGCGGCCACCTCCTGCACAGCCCCATGTTCTTCTTCCTGCTCAACCTGGCCCTCACCGACCTGGGCTCCATCTGCACCACTGTCCCCAAAGCCATGCACAATTCCCTCGGGGACACCAGCACCATCTCCTACACAGGATGTGCTGCACAGCTCTTTTTCTTTTTGTTCTTCCTCTCAGCTGAGTATTTCCTCCTGACCATCATGTGCTACGACCGCTACGTTTCCATCTGCAAACCCCTGCACTACGGGACCCTCCTGGGCAGCAGAGCTTGTGCCCACATGGCAGCAGCTGCCTGGGCCAGTGCCTTTCTCTATTCACTGCTGCACACAGCCAATACATTTTCCCTGCCCCTGTGCCATGGCAATGCCCTGGGCCAATTCTTCTGTGAATCCCACACATCCTCAAGCTCTCCTGCTCCAAATCCTTTCAGGAACTTGGGCTCATTGCAGTTAATGCTCTTTAGGATTTGGTTTTTGTTCATTTTTCTCCTATGTGCAGATCTTCAGGGCTGTGCTGAGGATCCCCTCGGAGCAGGGACGGCACAAAGCCTTTTCAACCTGCCTCCCTCACCTGGCTGTGGTCTCTGTTTGTCACCACTGCATGTTTGCTCACCTGAAGCCCCCCTCCATCTCCTCCCCTCCCTGGATCTGGCCCTGTCAGTTCTGTACTCGGTGGTGCCTCCATCCCTGAATCCCCTCATCTACAGCCTGAGGAACCAGGAGCTCAAGGCTGCACTGTGGAGACTGATGATTGGATGGTTTAGGAAATATTAAAGTGCTGGCAATTTCTGCAAATCTTGTAATAAAAGCATTTTCATAGCTTTTTTGGTTTGTTGTGTTTTTTTTTTTCATATCTTTTTCATTTTGTCCAAAAAAATTGTTTGTGCCATTTCTCATTTTGTTTCTTCCACCTTCCCTGGGGCCACAGACTGTGTCAATGAGGGGCTGCACTCTTGGTGGCTCTTAAAGCAACTAAACAATCTCCCAGCCAAGTTTTCTGCAGAGATCCCCTTTGGTTCCCTTCTCTGCAGCTGCAGCAGCAATGTCTGTGTGCAGAGCTGGGGGCAGATCAGTGCTGGCACAGCAGCTGTGCCCAGCAGCAGCAGCAGCCCTTGGTGTTCCAGTGCTGCTGCCGTGGCCCTGCCCCGCTGGCCCTGCTGGCCCTGGTGTTGCTGTAGGGCCTGAGTGCTCTCGGGGCCGCACAGTGCTGGGGGTGGCAGTGCCGGGGCTGCAGCAGGGACAGGCCATGGGCACTGCTGGGGCAGCGCTGACGCCTCAGGCCAGGGCCTGGGGGCTGCAGGCTCCTTGCCCAGGCTCTCTCCAGAACACTTTGCCCAGGCCAATGCTGAGCACAGAAAAGCCCCGGGAGCAGCCCCAGGCTGGCCGTGGGCAGGCTGGGGCAAACAGCATGGCT
>JAJEOU010001764.1:0-13305 GCA_021534815.1 Acrocephalus arundinaceus
AGCCCCAGCACAGCTGAACACGGGGGGACCCCTCACCCTCGGCTCAAGGGCTCTGAAGGCCTGGAGATTTGGACTTCCCACCTGCAGGAGGAGGATGGGAGGCAGCGACTGAGCCCGCCCTGAAGGCAAGGGAGCAGCAGCCAGGGCTCCACAGCGGGGGAAGCCCCTGTGCCTGCCCACAGATCCTCGGCTGGAATTGTCTGCCTGGGCACCCTCCTTTGGCAGCTCCAGGCACTGCGGGCCAATCCTTGCTGCCACTCTTGGAGCTTCAGTGCTTTCTGTGCCTGCACTGCCACACGGGCTGGGGAAGGCACCGTGAGAATTCCACTCTGGGGCTCAATCACACTCACACACTGGGCTGGATGGGATTATTAGATTGGGGATAAATCTTCCAAATTTACATTTTTAAAAAATATATCTTTAACTCAAGCCTGGTTTGCCTTTGCCCAGGGGAAAGGAATTTTAACGGTTTTTTTTAAGGAATGTCAAACCACTCCACAGGGATGAATTTAACATCTCAACAGACTGGGAAGAGCCCAAAAGATCCCCACAAAGATAACGACCATCAACAAAACATCAACGCCCATCAGCAAACAGCAACCAACACCTACCCCAGACACTGCCCCTGGAAGAGCTGGAGACACCTGGTCTGGAAAAGGCTGAGAAGGAAATCCAGGAGTGCCGACCTAATTAACATCAGAGGCAAAGAAATCCGACCTAATTAACATCAGAAGCAAGGAAATTCAACATAATGAACACTAGAGGCAAAGAAATTCAGTTCGAATTGAAAATCAGATACTGAGAATTAAGGCAACTTCGGAGCAATGAACATGAAACCATGGATTCTATGGGTTCAGACTGTATAAAGTTTAGGAAAAATCGAGTAAAACTCAGGTGTCATGGAATGATTTTCTCTGCACATTCGGGCTATGTGGGGATGAAATGATTTCTGTTGCAAAGCCTGGCCAGAATCAAATAATGCCTTGACTCTAACACTAAAGACATTGTTTGGAGTGTATTGGTTTTTCCTGCAGTTGCAGTGACAAGAAAGCACCATTAGAGTGATTTTTATAATACCTTTTTATTGTCAGTTCAGTTTGGGTCAGGGGAGGTGAAAATAAATTTTTAGTCCTATGAGAAGAAGTAGAAAAAACTTGATTGCTTCGAAATGTTTTTGTGTATGTTTGTGTGTGCTTTTTAGTGATCACAAAATTTAAAATAAAAATACTGTTAAAAAAAAAAAAAAAAAAAAAAAAGCTGATTTTGGGGGCATCATGTGAGTCATTCAATGGCTGCTCTGGAAGAGAAGCTTCATTCCAGGCACCCAGGAGAGGAGCTTTAGAAATGCAAATTAACACTAATGGGGAAAAGGGTGGACAATGCACCAGGGGCTTCTTGCCTGCGGGAGGAATTGGGCTGATTCCCTCTGCCCCTCACCCAAAGCTCTGCCTGCTGGCACTGATGGAATTGGCACAGCCAAAGGCAGAGCCCACAGTGAGGATATCTGACTGTGCAACAGAAATTGGTTCAGCTGCAAAGGGAAACAGCAAATGGAGAATGTTGGGAAAACTTCATAAAAGAACTGGGGGGGAATCATCCCTCTCCCCACTCCAACATGTGCTGTCACTGTCTGTGTCACTGTCTCTGTTTTGAAAGAAGACAGGTATCTGCTAAGAGGCAGGGCCTCTCTTGGAATGGATAATTCAAATCCCTTCCCTCAAATTATTATAATTAGAAAATTAAAAACGGCTCTCAGGCAGAGATATGGGAATAGGAATAACAGTTCTTTACTAATAGGTATAACAGGGCAAACAACAACAACTACAGCAATTAATAGTGAAACAGAACCAGGGACCTTGACGGAGCTTGGTCCCACAAAACCCGGGCAGTCTGGTCTCTGGGGACTTCAAAGAAAAGTACCAAGCTGGAACGGTGGGGAATCCCGGGCTGGTGGATCGGATGAAGTTCGGAGCTCAGTCGATGGTCACTGGAGGGCAGAGACGTCTGGCAAGAAGGCCAGCGCGGGCCCGCGGTGCAGCAGCTCTAAAACAACGCCGAGGCAGTGGGACAGGATGCCCAGCCGAGGCAGCTCCAGCAGGGCAGCAAAAAGAGGAATCCGGATCTGGGCACACGAGGAGACGATGGCAGCTCTCTCTCCAGAATCAGATCCCGGCGGTGCCAGTGAGAAACCCACACAGCCACGGCAGCCGCGTCCGCCCCCGACACAGACCAGACCAAAAGTGAAGCTGCCCCCCCCCCCCCCCCCCAGCCCCGGTCTTTCTCTCCCTCCCCCTCGGGGAAAAACTCCGGGAGACAAGGGTGTAGCTAAGTGCTACCTTCCATGCTTTTGTCTTCACCTGATCACTCATAAGTACCCGGCCATCAATTGCCTTGCAACTCTTGGGAAAAAATTCTATAGGTGAAAAAAGAAACAAGGCTAACCCCCAACATTAATCCACCCCGAATTTTTTCCCATACCAACATATTACATTGAATTTAAACTTCTAAACTATATGCATACATGCACTACCTCAATTATATACATATATACATGCAGATGTGGGTACGAATACAGTGGCATGGGTAGTTCACCCTAAAACAAGGTCTCCTTGAGGTATGCATCGGGTCTGTCCATCTTTTTGCATTACCCACCAAGTGCAACCTGGTCCCTGAGCGAAGACAACCCCACGGATGGGATTGTCTTTGCTGGAGGCAGGATTAACCCAAACAGTTTTTCCCAGCATACCTTTCATGTGTACCACTGGAACCTTATCCCCATGCATTGTTCTCAGGGGCTCAGACTGGGCAGGACCTGCTCGGTTGGTGGAACCTCTGGTGTTCACTAACCATGTGGCCTTTGCTAAATTAATCTCCCAGTTCTTGAAGGACCCCCCACCCAGTGCCTTCAAGGTGGTTTTAAGCAGGCCATTGCACCGTTCAACTTTCCCGGCAGCTGGTGCATGATAAGGGATGTGATATATCCATTCGATGCCATGTTCTCTAGCCCAGGTGTTTACAAGGCTGTTCTTGAAATGGGTCCCATTGTCCGACTCAATTCTCTCAGGGGTGCCATGTCTCCAAAGAACTTGTTTTTCAAGGCCCAGGATGGTATTCCGGGCAGTCGCATGGGGCACAGGGTAGGTCTCCAGCCATCCAGTGGTGGCTTCTACCATGGTCAGCACGTAGCGCTTGCTTTGGCGGGTCTGGGGAAGGGTGATGTAGTCAATCTGCCAGGCTTCCCCATACTTATATTTAGACCACCGTCCCCCATACCATAGGGGCTTCACCCGCTTGGCCTGTTTGATGGCAGCACATGTCTCACAGTCATGGATAACTTGGGAGATACTGTCCATGGTTAGATCCACCCCTCGGTCTCGTGCCCACTTATAGGTGGCATCTCTGCCTTGATGTCTTGAAGCATCATGGGCCCATTGAGCTAGGAACAGCTCTCCCTTGTGCTGCCAGTCTAAGTCTATCTTTGATACTTCTATCTTGGCAGCCTGATCTACTTGCTCGTTGTTTCGGTGCTCCTCATTAGCTCTGCTCTTGGGGACATGGGCATCTACATGGCGGACTTTCACAGGTAGCTTCTCTACCTTAGTGGCAATGTCTTTCTATTCATCAGCAGCCCAGATTGGTTTTCCCCGACGCTGCCAGTTGGCCTTTTTCCACCTTTCCAGCCAACCCCACAGAGCATTGGCCACCATCTACGAATCAGTGTAGAGGTAGAGCTTTGGCCACTTCTCTCTTTCAGCAATGTCCAGGGCTAACTGAATGGCTTTGAGTTCAGCAAGTTGACTCGATTTACTTTCTCTTTCAGTGGCTTGTGCAACCTGTCGTGTGGGGCTCTATACAGCTGCCTTCCATTTCCGGTTCATGCCTACAATGCGACAGGAACTATCAGTGAAAAGAGCGTACTGTGTCTCTTCTACTGGCAGTTGTACGGTGGTGCTTCTTCAGCTCGTGTCACTTGTTCTTGCTCTTCTTCGTCCATGAGACTAAAGCTTTCACCTTCCGGCCAGTTGGTAATAACTTCTAAAATCCCAGGGTGGTTTGGGTTTCTAATACGGGCGCGCTGTGTGATGAGGGCAATCCATTTGCTCCATGTGGCGTCGGTGGCATGGTGGGTAGAGGGAACTTTTCTTTTAAACATCTACTCTAGCACAGGCAGTCGGGGTGCCAGGAGGAGTTGCGCCTTTGTACTAATCACTTCTGAGGCGGCTTGAACTCTTTCATAGGCAGCCAAGATTTCTTTCTCCGTGGTAGTATAGTTGGCTTCAGACCTTCTGTAGCTTCGGCTCCAGAATCTCAGTGGTCGGCTTCGAGTCTCACCTGGCACCTTCTGCCAAAGGCTCTAGGACAGGCTATTGTTCTTGGCTGCTGAGTAGAGCACATTCTTTACCTCTGGTCTTGTCCTCACTGGGCTAAGGGCTACTGCATGAGCGATCTCCTGCTTGATCTGCGCAAAGGCTTGCTGCTGTTCAGGGCTTCAGTGGAAATCGTTCTTCTTGCGGGTAACTAGGTAGAGAGGGCTCACAATCTGGCTGTACTCGGGAATATGCATTCTCTAAAAGCCTATGACACTTAGGAAAGCTTGTGTTTCCTTCTTGCTGGTCGGTGGAGACATTGCGGTGATCTTGTTGATTACCTCTGTGGGTATCTGGCGACGTCCATCTTGCCACTTTACCCCTAAGAACTGGATCTCTCGGGCAGGTCTCTTGACCTTGCTCTTGATGGCAAAGCCGGCTTCCAGGAGAATCTGGATGATCTTCTCCCCTTTCTCAAACACTTCCATTGCCGTGTTCCCCCACACAATGATGTCATCGATGTACTGCAGATGTTCTGGAGCCTCTCCCTTTTCCAGTGCAGCCTGGATCAGTCCATGGCAGATGGTGGGACTGTGCTTCTACTTCTGGGGAAGTCGGTTCTAGGTGTACTGCACGCCCTTCTATGTGAACACAAACTGAGGCCTGCACTCTGCAGCCAGAGGAATGGAGAAAAATGCATTAGCAATGTCAATAGTGGCATACCACCTCGCTGTCTTGGACTCCAGCTTGTACTGGAGTTCCAGCATGTCCGGCACAGCAGCGCTCAGCAGTGGTGTCACTTCATTCAATGCACGATAGTCTACAGTCAGTCTCCATTCTCTATCAGACTTGCGCACAGGCCAGATGGGACTGTTGAAGGGTGAGTGGGTTTTGCTGACCACCCCTTGGCTCTCCAGCTCCCGGATCATCTTGTGGATGGGGATCACGGCATCTCGATTGGTCTGATACTGCCGGCGGTGCACCGTCGAGGTGGCAACTGGTACTCGTTGTTCTTCTACTTTCAGGTGTCCTACTGCAGATGGGTTCTCTGACAGTCTAGGCAAGGTGTTCAATTTCTTGATGCCCTCTGCCTCCACAGCAGCTATTCCAAAAGCCCATCTGAGTCTCTTAGGGTCTTTGTAATACCCATTCCGGAGGAAGTCAATGCCCAGGATACACGAGGCCTTTGGGCCGGTTGCAATCAGATGTTTCTGCCACTCCTTCCTGGTCAGGCTCACCTCGGCTTCCACCAGAGTGAGTTGCTGTGATCCCCCTGTCACTCCAGCAATGGAAATGGGTTCTGCCCTTACATGTCCCGATGGCATCAGGGTACACTGCGCACCAGTATCTACCAAAGCTTCATATTTCTGTGGCTCTGATGTGCCAGGCCATCGAATCCACACAGTCCAAAAGACTCGGTTTTCCCGTGCCTCTTCCTGGCTAGAGGCAGGGCCCCTCTAGCACTGGTTATTATTCCCTTCCTGGGCATACATTGTAGAGGCTCCTTCAAGGGGATCTGACATATCATCTTCACTTCTATAATACCTGGTGGCTCGGTCCTGGGAGGTTGAGGCTACTTTCATTTTAGTGGGACCCCCTCGGTTAGTGTTTCTCTCCTTGAGCTCACGCACCCGTGCTGCCAGGGCAGAAGTGGGTTTTCCATCCCACCTTCCCATGTCTTCCCCATGGTCACGCAAGAAAAACCACAGGTCAGCCTTTGGGGTGTACCCTCTCTCTCTAGCTGGAGGGCGTTGGGCTCTGGCTCTGGGGCCTGTGACTCACACCGGTCCTGCATGGGAACTGTTCCTCCTCATCTCCTCCCTCATCTCACTCATCTCTTCTCTGAGTTCTTTAATCACAGCAGAGACCTGAGCCTGCATTGGGCCACTGACCATGCTCTCATAATTTCTGAGCCTGTTGGCGACAGAACCCACTGTCTCTCGGTTGCTATCAGGATTGATCATTGCAATGAAGGTGGTGTATTGAGATGGCCCCTTACTTGCCAGGTTCCACAACATCTGCCCTGTGCACCTGACCTTGTCAGGGTCATTGTCATGCTGTCTACTCCTCTCAAAGAGTACCTCTAATATTGCCACTTCCCTCAGCTGTTGGATCCCTTCCTCAAGGGTCTTCCACTGACTTCTATGATGGTGCTCCTGCATTCTGTCTCTGTGGACAAACCTCTCCCTTACACTCATTAGAAGTCGCTCCCAGAGGGGAAGGAGCTCTTGCTCCCTTACAAATACTTGATTCACCCCTGAGTCCTGGGTCAAGGGTCCCAAGTTCCTTGCCTCACCACCATCCAGTTGCACGCTTGTACCTATAAGGTCCCAAACCCGAAGTAACCAAGTTGTATAAGCCTCACGTCCCCGTCGTGCAATATCTTTTTGCAGATTACGTAGGCTTTCATAAGTCAGGGACTCGATGGTAATCTCAACCTCTGGTTCCCCTGTGGGCTGTGAGGGCCCTCCTTTCTTATCCTTATTACCTGGGTGCTCTGATTTCATCTTATACTTCTTTGTTTCTACAGGGGCAACTGCAGCTGGTTGTGACTGGTCCTGTGGTTCAGCTGGAACCTGGACGGTTGTAACCTCTGTGGGTTCCACTGCTGCACCATCGGATTCTCCCCTTTCAGGGCAAGGGGAGGGCTTCTCACAAGCTGGGGAAGTGTATTCTTTCAGCACCTGGCCCATCTCACGTATCTCTTTCACTAGAACCCCCACCCAACTGGGGTGGTTCATTTCTGGGGTGGGCTGCGGGGCAGGGTCAGGCAGTGGCCAGCATCCCCAGTCTCTGGGGCAGTATCAGGCTCTATGGCAGCATTCCCAGCCTCTGGGACAGTATCAGGGCCTACAGCAGTATCTCTAGCCTCTGGGGCAGTATCAGGCCTTACAGCAGTATCTCTAGCCTCTGGGGCAGTGTCAGGCCCCACAGCAATATCTCTAGTCTGTGCCGTGCTCCAAATTGACCTCACCTTATCTTTGAAAGCTAAATAGCTAGGATCATCAGCAACATTTGGTTAGTTTCTAGAGGAAATTTGAACTCTTCAAAAGCTGGTGGAGTAGGCATAAGGAACTGGCTAAAGGTCTGGAAAACTTCTCTCACTGTCATTTCCTCACAGAAAGTACCATTCTTAAAGTAACCCCAAATACACCCACTTAGTATGTGATAGCCATGTATCCACGTGCCTGCTGTCCAGAGCAAGTTAAAAATCAGTGAATTCCTCACCTTATCAGCCCATAAAACAAACTGGATAATAGCCACAGTAGCTTTTGTCATAGGGCCCATGTTTAGGTAAGGGCCTGCAAATGGGCAAAATAAAGCCACAACCACATGCCACCCGAACCAGGATAAGTTAGACTACATGGCGTTACCTAGCAAGGTTTTCTATATCCACTGAACAAGAATGAACAAGAAATTAGGTCACTTAAGAACTGTTATTCCCTTTTTTCTCTCAATGCCCTCAAGCCCCACTAAGGGCACCAAAATCTGTCTTGGTTTTGAAAGAAGACAGGTATCTGCTAAGAGGCAGGGCCTCTCTTGGAATGGATAATTCAAATCCCCTTCCCTCAAATTATTATAATTTAGAAAATTAAAACGGCTCTCAGGCAGAGATATGGGATAGGAATAACAGTTCTTTACTAATAGGTATAACAGGGCAAACAAACAACAACAACTACAGCAATTAATAGCGAAAACAGAACCAGGGACCTTGACGGAGCTTGGTTTCACAAAACCCTGGCCAGTCTGGTCTCTGGGGGACTCCAAAGAAAAGGTACCAAGCTGGAACGGTGGGGGATCCCGGCTGGTGGATCGGATGAAGTTCGGAGCTCCGTCGGTGGTCACTGGAGGGCAGAGATGTCTGGCAGGGAGGCCAGTGCGGGCCCGCGGTGCAGCAGCTCTAAAACAACGCCGAGGCAGTGGGACAGGATGCCCAGCCGAGGCAGCTCCAGCAGGGCAGCAAAAAGACGAATCTGGATCTGGGCACACGAGCAGATGATAGTAGCTCTCTCTATCCAGGATCAGATCCTGGTGGTGCCAGTGAGAAACTCACACAGCAACGGCAGCCTTGTCCGCTCTTGACGCAGACCACACCAAAAGTGAAGCTGCCCCCGCCAGCCCCCATCTTTCTCTCCCCCTCACCTCTCGAGGGAAACTCTTGGAGACAAAGGGTGTAGCCAAGTGCCAGCTTCTATGCTTTGTTTTCACCTGAGTACTGATAAGTACCCGGCAATCAGTTGCCTTGCAACTCTTGGGAAAAATTCTATAGGTGAAAAGGATAAACAAGTCTAACCCCCAACAATGCTGTAACTATAGTAATTAGCACTAAGTATACCTTAATCTAATTTCTTGCTGTGCCACAGGTTTATCTGCAACTAAACAGGCCCAAATCTGAGGCCTAGCTCGGACTAGCTCATACCTAATTCCAAAATGCCTCGCCCTTGTTTCCGAAGAATTCTGCTACATGGATGTGCTTTGGAAAAATGAAGAAAATGCATCCTGACTATTTGAGAAATGAATAAAGCTGAGACTGAGCAGTTGAAAATGTCCTTTCTTCCCAGCCATGGTGAACTTTCGCCCTGAAATCCCCATGGGCAGAGCAGAGCAGAGCAGGGCAGGGCTGTGTGTGATGGGCAGCCCTGGTCCCTGGCTCCCTGCAGTGCCCAGAGAGCCGGCCCAGCACTGGCTCTGGCTCTCTGTGTGTCCCAGGCTGCAGAAGGCTCAGGAGGAGCATCGCTCCGTGGAGGTGGAGAAGGTGCCCCTGGAGAAGAAGCTGCAGGACGAGATCAGCATTGCCAGGCAGGAGGCGCACAGGCTGCGGGAGCTGCACGAGGGCACCGAGAACGAGCTCAGCCGGCAGAAATACGCAGAGCAGGAGCTGGAGCAGGTAAGGGCTCAGCTGGGGGAGGCACCTCCACAGAGACCTGGCACTGAGGGCAGTGCTGCTTC
This sequence comes from Acrocephalus arundinaceus, assembly GCA_021534815.1. Lineage (NCBI taxonomy): Eukaryota > Metazoa > Chordata > Aves > Passeriformes > Sylviidae > Acrocephalus > Acrocephalus arundinaceus. Next base: position 9,258 of record JAJEOU010001764.1, read on the forward strand.
ATCCCTCTGGGAAATCACGGAAACACAGAATGTCTGCGTTGGGAGGGACCTCACAGCCATCCAGTGCCACCTCTGCCATGGGCAGGGACACCTTCCACTGTCCCAGGCTACTCCAAGCCCCAGTGTCCAACCTGGCCTTGCCACTGCCAGGGATCCAGGGGCAGCCACAGCAGCTCTGCTCTCACCTGAGTGGGGCAGAGGGCACAATCCCAATTCCTTCCCTGCTGCCCACACTGTGGGATCAGCCCAGGGCACAGGGATCCCAGTGCTCATGGCCAAGGCCTGTGGAGCTTCTCCACCAATCCCAGCTCCTTCTCCCAGGGCTGCTCCCAATCCATTCTCCCCAGCCTGTGTTTGTGCTGGATTGCCTGACCCAGGTGCAGGACCTTGCTCTTGGTCTGGCTGAGCTCCATGAGGCTGGCACGGTCCCAGCTCTCCAGCCTGTCCAGGTGCCTCTGGATGCCCCATCCCTTCCTCCAGTGTGTGAGCACAGCACCCAGCTCTGTGTCCCTGGCAATGTGTGGGGCTGCCCTGGATCCCAGTGTCCCTGTGTCCTAGGTTACAATGTAAGATGTGCCCAAAAATGTATTCTATCCCATCTTCATGAGCTGTTGAAACCAGGTGGGCCAGTGTTTCCCTTATCTTCTGTTCATGGGCCCATCAATGCCTTGCTGCATGACCCATAGATAACTCCCTCTGGGAGCTATCTCTGTTTATTGGGCCATCAAGGACCCACTGCAGGACTCATAGAATGAGATCATCCCATTGTGAGATGCTCCGCCCAGGGGGGGAGCCAAGCATTCCCACCTGGATATAATCGGGGTTTGGGACAGCACAGGCAGCCTTTACCCCACTGGAGTCGCAGAGGACAAGAGCTACAGACCTTTCTATGGGATCACTGCTTTGACAAGACATTTCATCTGGACTGCTACCACCACCCTCACTAACAGGGTGTCAAGTGGTATTCTGACTCTGTCAATGGTTTTTTGTACTATTGCATTTATTTTATTTTACTTTCTTTTACTTCTTTTCTTTTCCTCTTATTAAATTGTATTTCTGACTTGGAGTCTCTCACTGGTTTTGCTTTCAAACCAGCACAGGAGTACAGCGGTTGGTAGCACTTGTGACAAGGATCATCCAGACTCCCAAAAGGGAAAAGATGAACAAGGAGCAGTAGAAGTCCAGTACAATGTGTCTCCCCACCTCCCATGCCTTTGGGGTTGCTGCCCACAGCAGGTATGTATGATCTCCTTGGTGGCGGGTATAGTGATCAATCTGGTCTTGCCTATTTCCTTATCACAAAATTATTTATGTCACTTGCTTTTCTTATATATTGTGGTTCTTTACTGTTCCTTAGTTACCCAGCACTATTAATTTCATTTGCAGAATAGGGTCTTCTTACATCCCATCATACAGAGTTGTTGCCTGCACTCAAAAGATGGTCCCTGTTTTTGCTATACCACAGCCTCCCACTCAGTCTCTATAGCTCGTGAGTATCGGGGAGCCTCAGTTCAAGCCCACAACACACTGTTAAATGTGGTACTTGCCCTCGATTTGTGTTTGAACTTTTCCCTTTCTCTTGACAAATGTTGCAACACACTTGCCATTTGGGGAGCTGCACCGCCAGAGCTGGCCACAGTTTTCACACTGACATTGTACCCAGCCTGAAGGACTCACATTAGGGTGCTTTAAGCAGGGTATGTGACCGGGAATAAATCCGGGAAATGTCTCAGCAGGGAAGCTGGTGGGTTTTCTTTTGGTAGGTCACAAGCAAAGGCAAAAACCCCAGGATTACCAATGCCTGGTGGTTTTTTAATTGATATAACCCGATCCACTCCATTGGAAGGAAGTAAATGACCACCCCAAAGGCTGTGTTGGAGTTTGGAGAGCCTCTGCCTTGGGAATACAAAAGAACCCATAAAGCCCACGGGGAGTCCTCCCAGCCTGGATTGATGTGTGGTTGTCGTTGTCTACTCACCACATTGAGCACGCGCGCTTCGCTTTGGGGTCATTTTCAGTCCTCTTGTGGAAGTGACGATTTTCCAATTGCTGAGTTCTTTACTGCTCTTTTATTCTGCTGGCATGAGTCCATCTCCGTTCTGCAGTTCCTACAGCTGATTCAGTGGTAAGCAGCACCTGAAAGGGACCTTGGAAGATCATCAGGATAATCGCTTCCCCTTGAAGGGTTGTCTGTCAGATCTTCTCTCACTTTGGGCTGAGAGTTTATAATTTTTAAGCAATCGTGCACTAGTCTTCTATTGGTTTTCTGTACAAAAACTGGGCAGGGTTGAGAGGTTTAACTGTAATTAGTTCTAAGTCATCCTTGTCTGTTAAAATTGCTTCATACTTTAGCACTGGAGAATCAGTGAGCCTTTCTCAGCTTTCTGATTCAAACTATTTCTCACTGAGTTTTGGCTATGAACTTCTAATTTTCCTCCAGATGTTAGTTCTCGGCTTTCTTCTGTGAGTAAGGCAGTGGCAGCTACCACCTGGATACAGGTTGGTCTGGTGGTTTCACGCTCACCCAATTTTGTTTGCTAAATTTGGTGCAGTGGTCTAAATATTTTTCCTACTGTAGAATATTATTAGGAGAAGAGAATGGAAAACAGGCCTAACTTAAAAACAATTAGATTATTAACACACACCAAAAGAAAAGAAAAAAATAAAAAAAAATAAAAATTAAAGCTCTCAAAGCACTTCCTCCCCTCCCAAGTTCATTTTCCCACATACAACATAATGAGAAAAAACCTGTAATTTTTCAGTCAGTTTCACCATTTAAAAATAATCTTTCATCACTTCTTTAGGAAAGGAGTCTCTCTTAGGAAACTTCCATGGACAATTCCCTCTGACAACACAGAACCATTCTCTTGTGGGTCTCACCTCTCACAAAGACAGCCGCCCAGGAACTGCCCTTTGTGAAAGTCCCTCCCAACAGCAGCTTTCCCAACACTGCACATGGCAATCTGCTTATTAGGGGTACTGTTTAACATGCCTCTTCTAGTATAAACAAAGATTCTCTTCTTCTATCTCCAAATTTCCTCATCTCAAAAACAAAAGATTTCGTTAGGAGCAGAGGGTTTTTATCACTTCCAACTAGTGCTGTGCATCCCCCCTAAACAGCATTCATATGTTACAGGACATAGTCCATTCTCCATAGCTTACTAAAGACGTGCAGCCAACCTAGGCCACTCCTCCTCCTTTGCCTTACTAGTCTTTTCACTCTCTCTTCACTGACTTTAGTCCCATGCTGTGTCTGCTCATAATTCAATCACTTATGTCTGTCTTCACTCTGGGAAGGGCCAGTGCTGTGGAAGTTCCATCTGCTGGCAGGAAAGAGTTAAAACTTGCCCAGGCCTGCGGTGGTCACTTGGTCTCTGCCCAGGGCGGTAGCAGCAAAAATCTCAAAGCCATGCCAGGGGAGGAAAGCCAAAAAGGGCAGTGTCTTGGGTTATGTAACCAAAATGTGCATTCTATTTCATCTGTTGAAAGCAATTTGTTCTTATCTCTTTCACCACCCGTCCATCCTCTGGGGGATATCTTCTGATAATGGGCCATTAAGGCTCACCAATGACATGACACATTACATCACCCAGTGTGAGATGCTCCACCCAGTGCGGGGAGACAACTGTTCCTACCTAAATAAAACAGACTCAGGAACGCCAGGCCTCTGGCTTTTCCCCACTGGAGGGAAGACCGGACCCACTTTGCCACCACTGGACTTTCTACAGGATCATCTCTGCTCCACAGAACGACATGTTATTCCAGGAAGATTCATTTGGACTGCTTCCAAAACCCTGACACACTGGGTGTCAGGTTGTATCCCTGACCTTGTTAGAGTTGTTACCAGGACATTTGTTTGCTTGCTTGTTTTTTTGTACTACTATATTTGAATTCCTTCTTCTAATATTCCTAGTAGAGAACTGTTACTCCTATTTCCCATACCTGTGCCTTAAAGCCTCTAATTGCAAAATTATAATAATTTGGAGGGGAGGGGATTTTACATTCTCCGTTCCAAGGGAGGCTCTAGCTTACCCTGGCAGAAAACTGT
>JAJEOU010001943.1:0-16991 GCA_021534815.1 Acrocephalus arundinaceus
CCAAATATTGAGAACTCTACAATTTCACGATCACTGTGCCCCAAGCGGCCTCCAACCACTGCATCTCCCACCAGCCCATCTCTATTTGCAAACAGCAGATCTAACATAGTCCCTCCCCTGGTGGGTTCACCTCCAGCTGCGACAAAGAGTTGTCCTCCATACACTCCAAACATTTCCTGGACTGCCTCTTATATTATCATCCCTTCATCAAAAACCATTTGCAAACCAAAGAATGGCCCTTTCTTTTGCCTCCGTTAAGTTTTATTTTTTGTCGGTGACTCTAAATGGATGACGTTAAGGTAAATGAGCTGCTGCTTTGAGATGGGAAAAAAATTTCCAAGCCTTTCACATTCTCAGACCATCCCAATTAATTTGGGACGTTTGCAACTTTTTGGAACTACTTGAGTTGAGCAACACAGAAGTAAAGCTTTCCTGAAGTGAGGACTCTTAAATGCCAGATTCTTCTGTGCCTTTGCTGCGAAGGTGATTTTGTGCTGCTGGAAATTACTTCAATGAGAAAATAATTCCAACATGGAGTAAGAGCTTCTGACAAAGACCAGGTGTTGCCAGCAGTTGCTCCAGGCGCTCCTGCCAAGAGCCACATGCAAGAAGAAGCACAGCCCCCAGTGCACTTTAGCTGCCCTCTGGCACAGAAGCCTCCTGGTGGGCACAGGTCTCTGGGGCAGGAGACAGGCACCAGCGCTGCCAGGGCTTGGGGGTGTGGCAGGTCTGCTTCAGTGGGGACTTGGCCACACCTGCTAATCTCAGTGCTCCCCGGCCCCAGGGCTCAGAGCAGCAATCGTGCCCTGGCCCACACCTTCCTTGTCTCTGTCACACCCGTGGTTTTAGGATGGCCACCAGGCGGGTCATGTCCCAAGGAGGCCATGACAGGTTCTGTGGAAGGCCCCGTGCCTTTCCTGCTGCGACTGTGTCAGCAGCCCTGGGGGCTCCTTCTGCTGCCCAGAGCCCACAGAGCAGGGCAGCGTTTACTGATGATTTGAGCCATCAAATCATTAAAGATCCTGTCAGGCTGTCTTAGACACTTGGGATGAGGGATTTCTTCCAACCTGGGCCGCTTTGGGTGGGGTGGGGGCAGTGCCAGGGCAGGTGGCAGTGTGTGCAAGGGCCCTTTGTGACATGGTGCAGCATGGTCACCGTGGAATGGAATGGAACAGGGTGTCCTTGGTGATGTGTGGTGACGTAGGTGCTGGTGGCAACGCGCCTACGCCACAGTGCTCGGTGCACGCGACGGGACAGGACGCGCCAGAGCGGTGCTGTGAGGAGCCCCCACACAGCCCACTCATTTGTGTCTGACCCGGAGCTTTTCCGAGGTGTTACTCCTGCAGCTGACCTCGCGGCCAGACTGCGGGACTTGGTGACTCGGAGCTTTCCCGAGACATCTCCCATCCCTGCGGCCGGTGCCCTCGAGGCCAGACCGCGGGATTTGGTCACCTGAATCCTTTACGAGGAGTCTCCTGTCATTGTGGCAGGAGCCCTCAAGAGTGCAGGGCTTGCTGTCCTGCAGCCTTCCTGAGGCTTCTCTGTTGCAGGTGCCTTTGAGGCACAACTGCACGACTTGTTGCCTCAGAGCTTTCCCGAGGCATCTGTCTGAAGGTGCCCTCGAGGACAGACGCTGGCATGGCGGGCAGATTTCTCGGTCTGCTCAAGTGTTCAGGCGGAAAAGAATAAAGACCCTGGAGCAGCTCCAGCACCACAGCCTGAAGAGCTGGAGCAGTTCCAGCCACTGAAGGATGGTGAGTGGCAGAGCCAGCCACAGGGCTGATGGCTGCACCCAGCTTGGTCCCATATCTCATCCTCCCCCCCATCCCATCCTATCCTCCCATCCCATCCCATCCCATCCCATCCCATCCCATCCCATCCCATTCCCATCCCATCCCATCCCATCCCATCCCATCCCATCCCATCCCATCCCATCCCATCCCATCCCATCCCATCCATCCCATCCCATCCCATCCATCCTCCTTCCCATCCCACCTATGGACCGGATGGAAGAGAGCCAAGGCTGCCCCTGCAGCAGTTGTGCTCCATCCCTGGGGCATCCTGGAGCTGTCCCTGCCTGGGGAGCGCAGGGCTGGGCTGTGTTCTCTGGCCTCTCCTGCAGCCTCTCAGCTCTGGCTGCGCTCGCCCTTTGCCAGATGCAGCTGTGGACGGGACACAAGAGCAGAAGCCCTCCCGTGGCCGCTTCCGCAGGACACTGAAGGTACCTGCAGCCATCCCCACCTGGGCTGGGCCTTCAGTCCCTGCTCAGCTGAGTACCGCGCTTGGAACACTCCATGGAACATGCCTCTCTTCCCTGTCCTTTGTTCTCCTGCAGGCCTTGCGGAAGCTTGTGCCCCTTCGACATAGAAAGAGCAGCACCACAGCAACTGAGGGCACAGCCGAGCCTGACTCCGGCTGACCCAGCTCCAGGCAGAGCGTGATGTCAGCCCAGATTCGACTGAGTACTTGGAAGACTCTGACACTGCAAGGAATGACGACAGGGCAAAGACTGACATGGCAGTGTCTGAGGACGTGGCCATCACAAACACCAACACCAGAGAGACTCAAGGCATCGCAAACTACTGACGCCATGCTCATTCCCTCTGCGATTCATGCTCCCGCTATGGAGTTTTTCAAGGAGAGTGCTCAGCAGTCGGTAAGCAGCTTGGGGCCAGGGCTGAAGGCCTCCCAGGATCGTGTGCCCCCTCAGGCCACAGCCACTGGGCCACCTCAGTCTTTGAGCCAGCAGGGTGTGGCGGGAAGGGAAGCATTTCTTGGGGAAGCTGGGGAAGCTGCTCCCTTGAACAGCGCTCCAAGTCTTCCCCATGTCTCCTGCAGGTGCCAGCCATGGTGAAGAACATTCACCAGAGACTGGCGTCTCATGTCACTGAGGATGCCAGGCTGCGCATTACCATTCTGAGGCTGGCTGAAGAACAACCTGCTGACGTGGTGCTGACCCTCCTGCACTGTGCCCCAACGTGTGACAGGTACGGGGCCCACCTGCCTTGAGAGCTCAGGGCTCAGCAGCCTTTAGCACAGCCAGTCCAATGGGGTCTGCCAGACAGGTGGAGCAGTCCAGGACCCTCGGGCCCCTCTGTTTCCCAAGCCTGCTGCTGTGCTCCCTCCCTGCCCCTCAGGGCACCAGGGCTCTGTCACCTGGGTCTCCACAGCTGCACAGGGCATGGGACTGTGACTGAGACACCCCTGACACAGAGCTCTGATCCCATAGAGCTGCTGCAATGATGTGGAGAGCCATAGGCTCGTCAGATGTGACAGTGGAGAAGGTACTGCAACACTGCTCAGCGTGATGGAGGATTGGCCTCTGCACAGAACATTCACCTCCGATGGGAACAAGAAGGATGTTTTTGCCCTGGCAGTGAGTTTCTAGAACTGGCCTCTGCTCGCTGCCCGGTCCCCTCTCCATCCTCTCCTTGCCTTAGGCGTTGGCCTAGGGCTGGGTTTAGGGGGCACCAGGCCCCCTGCTCCCCCTGCATCTCACCACAGGCCCTGCCACACGGGCATCTTAGCACTGAGCTCTGCCTCTGGCTGCTTCTTTTGCAGGCAACTCTGGTGCTGTGGGTGATTGTCCAGGGGCCTGAGTGCCACCAGGCAATGCTCCTTTATTCAGCCCGCCTGTTTGTGGCTCTACTCTTCCACATTGTCATCACCACACAGGAGATGCACAAAGAAGTTGGTGATTTCTGGAGAGCATGCCAGGAGGATCACCACCTTCCCAGCCACCCCAACAGGTCCCAGTCCTCCTGTCTTTTTAATGTCCTTGTCGCCAGCGCCAGTGCTCCCGGTGCGACCTGGGCTTTGCTCTGCACACAGGTTTGCGGTGCAGACCATGAGGCTCTGCTCAGCCAACTGTGGTGTGACAAGAGCTGATCGCTATGGAGAGCAAGCATGGCTGGAAACTCTGCTCTGCGCCGACACCCAGCACTATGCCGTGGGTCTGCTGGCCAGGTGAGACCCTCTTCTCTCCCACATTTGTGCCCTGTGCCCGAGGTGCCCCACACAGTCCCTGTGGTCATGGCCTGAGGGCCTCGTCACCGAGGGACGGCCAAGCAGGCTGGAAAAGGCTGGGAGAGGAGGTGCCCAGAAGCGGCCGCCTCCCAAAGCACCCACATCCCCTCCAGGGATGCTGGGGAAAGACCAGACCTCTGTGAGTCAGTCCTGGGAGAGCTTTGTCCCCCCGCCAGCTCAGGGTCTTGGCGCCTTTTTTGTCCCTGGCAGGGAGATGCGTCGTGACTTGGGCCTCATGTGCTCCCACATCGCATTCTACCTACTCCAGCTTCTAAGCAGGGAGGAGCCACGCTGGGATCTGCCCTTCCTGGCATTTCTTGTGGAGGTGAGCCAGTGCTGCCTTGCTGAGCTCTGTTCCCAGCTCTCTGCCCTCTCGTAGCCGCAGTGGCCTGGGCCACTGCCCGAGCCCTGTGCTGCTACCTGGGCCCAGCCTTGTGTGGTTCTGGGCTCCTGCCCTTTGGGTCCCCTGTCACTGCCATGTGCCTTTCAGGTCCTCAAGTGCCTGGACTTGAGTGAATGTGCAGACACTGTCCTGGAAGTCATGTCAAGGCACCTGCGGGGCAAGTGCAGGCAGAGGCGTCGCCTGGCTCTCAGAGCCTTGTGCTGCTCAGCAAGGATCCTTGATGGTGAGAAGGGGCAGCGGCCAAAGCTGCGCTGGGGAAAGCAGCCCCTTGGGCTGGCTGGGCTTCAGGAGCTTGAGGCAGCTGCTCCAGCTCTCCTGCCTCCTGGTTCAGCTGCTCAGATGCTTTGGAACAGCCTTTGGCCTCTGGGCCCTGCAGCAGCAGGGTGGGGTTCCAGTGCCAGGGGAGAGGTGTTGGCAGTGCAGCTGTTGATGGCTTCCCAGTACAGCCTTGCGTTCCACACAGGCCAGACGTTTACTCAGCCTGTCTCAGAGCATTCTGGAGCTGCTGAGTGATGCCGATGGAGAAGTGGTCAGCATGTCCCTCTCCGTGCTCACGAATGTGCTCCAGAACAATGACATCGCAATAGGCAGCACCATGCCCTGAAGCTAGCTGACCTACTCCTGTCACTCTTTAGAAACGTAAGCCTCTGTACCCGGGCACTGTCTGCTGCCCAGAACTTTGTGCCCTGTGATTTTTAGGCTTTTGCCCAGCTGGGCTGGAGAAGTTGGTGCTGAGGTCTTTTCCGCTTCCTTTCCTTCAGGACAACAGCCATGTGCAGCTGCTCGCCATTGAGCTTTTCCAAAAGGTTATGCGCTTGGTAGTGGAGGAGGGAAAAAGCTCCTGAAAAGAACAGTGAGCCAGAGCCTGCTCCCACTCTTCTTACACTGCCACGAGGTGAACTGGCGGCGTGGCGAGGTGAGTTTTGTGTGATGCTGGTGCATCCCTGAGAGGGGCTGGGCTCCTCCTGCCCGGGCACCTTCCGGTTGCAGCCTCTCCTGCCTTGGCACTGGGACGCAGGTCCTGTGCCCTGGGCTGCGCTGCCATCTCCTGTCTCTGCTGCTCTCCAGGCCTCTCGGGAAACGCTGCATTGGCAGCCGTGTTCCTGAAGAGAAGCAATCTCCAGCAGGTGCTGCTGAAGGAAAGCTGCTGAAGTTCGCGAGTGCCTGGTAAGGACGGCTGGAGAAGCCAAATCCTCAGCCTGGGAAGCCCCCTGACCGCGGTGCTGAGTGTGTGGGGCTGGCAGCTGTGGCCCCTGCCCAGTGCTGCACCCGGGGCGCCAGCCTGTGCTCAACACACCCTGGGCTGCTTCCTGGGCTGTGAGGGCTCTTCTCCAGGCTCCTGTGGCCCCGAGCCGGGCACCAACAGAGCCCCGGCCCAGTGGGGCAGCGGGATTGGGCCACCGCGGCTCCCCGGGCAGCACCCGGCCCTCTGCCCCTCCAGACGCCGGCGCCAGCGACTGCCGGCTGGGCATCAGGCTGTGTGGGAAGGGCAGGCCGGGGCTGGGCACAGGGGCGCCCGGCCGAGGGGCTGAGCCCGCGCCAAACCTTCCCTCCTGCCGCTCTCTCAGCTGGTAGGAGACGAGAGCCGAGCGGCCGAGCACCTGCGCCGCACCCTGCCCTACGTGGGAGAGCCCACAGGAGCCCCTGCGACAGGCAGCCATCAGGGTCATCGGTGAGCCATGAGCCCCGGGGTCCCTCCCCGCCCCGTCGCAGCTCAGCCCCGGCAGCGGCATCCGCACCCCGGCACCGTGGAGCCGCGCCTGCCCTCGGGCTGCTGCTGCCCTCTCGCAGCCGTGCCCTCAGGCGTCAGGATGCCGGCCGGGGGCCCGGGGCTGAGCCCTGCCGGGACAGGAGGGCGTGTGGCGGCCACAAGGGCTGGCAGCGCCGCTGGAGGGAGCTGTGCCGCTGGGGCTGTGACAGGCTCTGTGTTCCAGGGATCGCGGGGTGTTCCTCATGGCCAGAAGGGAGAGCTCCAGGCCCTCAGTAAGGTGAGTGAGAGCAGCGGCTGGCGTGGGGCTGCCATGGGGAGCGCAATGCCTGGGCAGGGAGCTGCATTCCCTGCCCGCTTGCGGACGCTTTGCTCCCGTGTGGACGAGGGTGGCGCGGGCAGAGCGTACAGAGAGAGTTCAGGACGCGGGCGGGGCGATTCGTGGCCAGCACCTTGCGACCATTCCCGTTGGCTCCTCCTCTCTCTCGTGGCCGTGGTGAGAGCTGGGTGGGATGGCCCTCGGCGGGAGGGTCTCCTTGGATTCCCGCAGATCCGGGCTCTGATCGTGGCTCTGCTCCTGTCTCTTCCAGCTCTCAGGCCCTGAGAGAAGACGACAGCCCCTCTATGATAAACCATTTTGTCAACTGACCTTTGAGGGGCGAGCTGCAGAACTACGATCATCTGGCAGCTCAGAAGAACTGGTGCCCTTACAAGATCTCCAAGTACGGCAGAAGATGAGACTGCCTGGAGACCAGAGGAGACCAGCTGAGCTCCAGGCGCAGCTGATGATTTGCACAGCAGAGCCTGTGGGGAGCTCATGTGGCTTCAGCCCTCTCCCTACCTGCCACACCTCTTTTCCCCTCCACTATTCCTCCATTTTGACAGCTCCATCTCTTCAGCCCTGACACCATGCCCATCCCCTTTGTTCCCTCTCAGCTCATTCCTTTGTTTTTCCTTCTACAAATAAACAGTTTGTCTTGTTCACTTTATCTGCATCTCTGTGGAGCTGAAGCAATGTAAATCCAGAGCCCTGGGACACACAGGCCCCTCCTGCTGCTCTCTTCTGCGCTGTGTTTTGTGCACAGACATAGAGGAAGAAGGGCAGATCAGCTGGAAAGTCCCTGTGCTGAAGGTCCAGTTCCACAAGACTGTAGTGCTAAAGGTCTTGCTGGAGTACCCTGAAGGTCCTGGATTTTAGAAGATCCAGCTTGAGTGTGCTCTGAACCCAGCTATGAGGGATGCATGGCGAGTGTCCACGGAGGGCAAAGGAGCTTGGAATGCTGCAAGTTTTCAAGAATAGCTTCCTGAAAGCACAGCAGTGCTCCATCCCTACACAGCATCAGGAAGCGGGCAGAACCAGACTATCTGGGCTAAGAGGGAGCTTTGAGTGCGCCTAAGAGCAACGAAGCAGCAGCAAGCGGCCGACACTCAGACATGGCACCGTGTCAGTGTCCAGAGCCGCTGCCCGCGGTGCCGGGATCCCGGGTGCGGTTGTGGTCGCCACAACGGAGGAATCGCCACCCCGCCTCAGACCCAGCCAGAAGCCAACCAAGTGAGAGCAGAGGGAGGGCACCCTTCCAGTTTCTCTTGGTTGCACGGCTGCAAAGCAGCCCCTGCTCCTCCTTCCTTCGCCTGTGTTTGGGGTGTGCTGGTGGCAGAGCCAGCCAGGCTGTGCTCTGTGTTCCAAAGCCTGTTCAAAGCGGGCATGAGAAGTGCTGCATGCACAGCAGAGAGTCCTGGAAGGTGCTGGCAAGAATCGTCCTGAGGAAACAGGGCTCTGGTCTCTGGCCAGGAACAGGCTGGTTTGCTACCGTGACCACAGGCAGGAGTTGAGGCAGGTGAAGAAGCAGCAGGCAGCTTGTGTTTGTAGAGGGCCTGGGGCTGCACACCTGAACCTCCACCTGGAAACACCCTTGGGTGAATTCGCACCAGAGCTGGAGTGCCTGTTCTGAAAGGACCAGAAGAAATTCAGCCTTGCCAGGGTTCTTAGGAGTGTGTTGGTATCCCCAGCAAAGCTACACATTTGGGGAAACGGCTTTGGAGGAAAGGGGTTGCTTCCCAAGGAAAGTGCTTCCCAAGGAGCTCCCAGTGAGGTAGGTGCAACCGTCCCCCTTTAGCTCTCTTTGTCCTTGCAGTCCTTGTGGCCCGTTGCACTTGGCAGAGGGCAGGGGAAGGGAGAAGGCTGTGAGGAGCAGGTTTGGCATGCGCCTGGACCTGCAGAGGCAAACCCAAGCACCTGCAGCAGGGTGTGTTATCCCTCTTTGGACAGAGGAGTGAGCAGGAGCAGCTCTGTCCAGCTGCGAGCCCCAAAGCTCCCTTTGAGAGCTGTGAATTAAAAGCCTTTACGCACACACTTTCACAACTTGCCCGCCTGATGTGTTTCAAATCCTGGCAATAGGCATTTGCTCTTGCTTGGTGGAAGCTGCTCCGGCCCTGGGCCAGCATGGAACTGGGCTGTGTGGGCCAGGCAGTGCTGAGAGTCTTGGCTGATCTTGGTGTGGCCTTGGTTCAGAAAAGGAAGGTTGGCCTTCAAGGTGTCCTGCTCCTTAGCTCTTCCTGTGCATCTTGGAGAGAACAAGGTAGGCATTTCTGCCGCTGGGCATTAGCAGGCCTTAAAATGAGGGCATGTTGTGGAGCAAGCCCAGCTGCGATACCCTGGAGGAGCCAAGTGCTCCGTGCTCCTCTGCTGACACGTGAGCATGTGTCTGCTCTCGGATGACCCTGGCGGTGTGAGGGGCTACTACAGGGACACCAGACAGCCGGTGCTGTCCTGCTGGGTCCCACAGTGCCTCGCAGCAGTCCTGCATCTGCATCAGGATGCTGGCCATGAGAGGTCCTGGAAGCTGAGGCAGCTCATCTTAAGCTTTGCGTAGGTCCTACAGGTCAAGTCCAACGGTGTTCCCTCAGGATATGAGAGTCCTGAGGGGTCCTCCCAGAGCTGCTTGATGCCACCCACTCCTTGGGGCACCAGTTGCCTTCCTGTGGAGTGTTCTACATCCTCCGAGACAAAAGAGGGAGCTGGACAAAGAGCTTGCCAGGGTCTCTCAATCCTTTTACCAGCGTCCTGGTTAAGTGGAGAAGTCCAAGCTCAAATGTGCAAATGTAACGGCTGGGCACAGGAATGGTTAGTGGGAAGGATATCCAGGAATCCTATGCCTGGCAGCCTGAGCTTGCTACCCGGGAAGGCCTTGGAGCAGACCCTGCTGATTGCATCCACGGCACATGCACAGAACCAGGGGGTCTGCTGGAGGGTGGGAAAACTGTGGAGGGATAGGGACATCTGGGTCCTGGTGGGGTGTTGAGGGCTCCTGTGTGGGTCTTTGGAGAGTTGGTGTTGGTGGGCGTGTTGGGAAAGAGTTGTCTGAAGGTGAGAGGTCAAAGCTGGAATTTGAGTCAGTTTGAAGCAGCATCTGTGGTTTGGCACAGCTTTGGTTATGGAAGCAGAAGGAATATCTGTGACTTTTTCTGTTTAGTGATTCCTGTTCTCCTGCAGAAAAGAAGAGGGAGAGCTGTACTTTACTGGCCACTGAGATATCTGGGGGGGGGGGGGGGGGATTAGCCTTTTGCAATCTACCTTCTTTGGGTTACTTTTGTAAACACTGAATGGACTGGCATTCCTTGAGAGCTCTTATTCCTTAACAGAATTAGGATATTCACAGAATCACAGAATTTCAGATTGGAAGAGACTTCCAAGATCATCGAGTCCAACCCATGCTCCAACACCTCAACTAGACCATGGCACCGGTGCCGCATCCAGTCTTTTTTAAACACATCCAGGGATGGTGACTCCACCACCTCCCCGGGCAGACCATTCCAGTACTTAATCATCCTTCTGTGAAAAACTTTTTTCTAAGATCTAATCTAGACTTCCTTGATGCAGCTTGAGACTGTGTCCTCTCCTTCTGTCCGTTGTTGCCTGGAGAAAGAGACCAACCCCCAGCTGACTACAACCACCCTTCAGGAAGTTGTAGGATAAGGTCACCTCTGAGTCTCCTTTTCTCCAGGCTAAACAACCCCCATCCCACAGTCTTTCCTCACAGGGCTTGTGTTCCAAGCCCCTCAGCCAGCCTCGTTGCCCTCCTCTGGATGTGCTCAAGCATCTCAATGTTCTTCCTGAACTGAGCGCCCAGAACTGGACGCAATACTCAAGGTGTGGCCTCATCCGTGCCGAGTACAGGGGAAAAAAGAATGACCTCCCTGCTCCTGTGGCCACACCATCCTGATACAGCCAGGATGCCGTTGCTTCTTGGCCACCAGGGCATACTGCTGGGTCACGTTCAGCTGGCTGTCGACCAAACCCCCAGGTCCCTTTCTGCCTGAACACTGTCCAGCACACTGTCCCCAGTCTATACGTTGCAGAGGTTATTGTGGCCAAAGTGCAGGACTCGGCACTTGGATTTGTTAAGCTTTACCTATGGACTCTGCCCATCCATCCAACCGATCCAGGTCTCTCTGCAAAGCCCTCCATCTTTCCAACGATCGACACATGCTCCCAGCTTAGTTCATCTGCAAATTTACTAATGAAAGATTCAATACCCTCATCCATGTCATCAACAAATATTGAACAGAGCTGGCCCCAGCACAGCCCCTGAGGAACACCACTGGTGACTGGCCCCCATCTGGATGCAGCACCATTCACCACCACTCTCTGGGTCCAGCCATCCAGCCAGTTCCTAACCCAGTACAGAGTGCTCCTGTCCAAGCCACGGGCTGCCAGGAGTATGCTGTGGGAGACAGTGTCAAAGGCCTTGCTGAAGTCCAAATAAACAACATCCACAGCCTTCCGTGCATCCACCAGGCGGGTCACCTGGTCATAAAAGGAAATCAGGTTGGTCAAACACGACCTACCCCTCCTAAACCCATGCTGGCTGGGTCTAATACCCTGGTCATCCTGTAAATTTTGTGTGATGACACTCAATATAAACTGTTCCATTATTCTTGCCAGGTATTGAGGTCAGGCTGACTGGTCTGTAATTACCAGGATCCTCCTTTGCACTCTTTTTGTGAGTGGGTGTCACATTGGCCAGCTTCCAGTCATCCGGAACCTCACCGGTGAGCCAGGACTGATGGTAAATGATGGAGAGTGGCTTTGCAAGCTCATCTGCCAGCTCCCTCAATACCCTGGGATGGATCCCATCTGGTCCCGTAGATTTATGGATATCCAAGTATTTCAGCAGTTCTCTGACTGCCTCCTCCTGGATAACAGAGGGACCATTCTGTTCCCTGACATCATCTACCAACCCAAGAGGACAGTCGTCATGAAGGCAAGTTGTCTTCCCACTAAAAACTGAGGCAAAGTAGGCATTAAGCACTTCTGCCTTCTCCTCATCTGTAGTTACTAAGTTCCCTCCCTCGTCCAATAAAGAACAAAGGTTGGTTTTAGCCTTCCTTTTACCATTAATATATTTGTAAAAACATTTTTTATTATCCTGTACAGCAGCCGCCATTCTAAGTTTAAACTGAGCTTTGGCCTCCCTAATTTTTTTTCCTACATGCCCTAGCAGCCCTCCTAAATACTTCTGGAGAGACCTGACACTCCTTCCAAAGATGATATATCCTCTTTTTATTCCTAAGTTCCTGCAAGACCTCCTGGCCCATCCAGGCTGGACATTTACCCCATCAACTTATCTTTCAGCACACAGGGACAGTCTGTCCCTGTGTCCTCAAGATCTCTGCTTTGAGGCATGCCCACCTTTCCTGAACTCCTTTGTTTTTAAGAGCTGCTTCCCAAGGAATGCTCTGAATAAATCTCCTAAATAGGCCAAAGTCTGCCCTCTGGAAGTCCAGTGCAAGAGTCTTACTGGTGCTCCTCCTGATTTCACCAAATATTGAGAACTCTACAATTTCACGATCACTGTGCCCCAAGCGGCCTCCAACCACTGCATCTCCCACCAGCCCATCTCTATTTGCAAACAGCAGATCTAACATAGTCCCTCCCCTGGTGGGTTCACCTCCAGCTGCGACAAAGAGTTGTCCTCCATACACTCCAAACATTTCCTGGACTGCCTCTTATATTATCATCCCTTCATCAAAAACCATTTGCAAACCAAAGAATGGCCCTTTCTTTTGCCTCCGTTAAGTTTTATTTTTTGTCGGTGACTCTAAATGGATGACGTTAAGGTAAATGAGCTGCTGCTTTGAGATGGGAAAAAAATTTCCAAGCCTTTCACATTCTCAGACCATCCCAATTAATTTGGGACGTTTGCAACTTTTTGGAACTACTTGAGTTGAGCAACACAGAAGTAAAGCTTTCCTGAAGTGAGGACTCTTAAATGCCAGATTCTTCTGTGCCTTTGCTGCGAAGGTGATTTTGTGCTGCTGGAAATTACTTCAATGAGAAAATAATTCCAACATGGAGTAAGAGCTTCTGACAAAGACCAGGTGTTGCCAGCAGTTGCTCCAGGCGCTCCTGCCAAGAGCCACATGCAAGAAGAAGCACAGCCCCCAGTGCACTTTAGCTGCCCTCTGGCACAGAAGCCTCCTGGTGGGCACAGGTCTCTGGGGCAGGAGACAGGCACCAGCGCTGCCAGGGCTTGGGGGTGTGGCAGGTCTGCTTCAGTGGGGACTTGGCCACACCTGCTAATCTCAGTGCTCCCCGGCCCCAGGGCTCAGAGCAGCAATCGTGCCCTGGCCCACACCTTCCTTGTCTCTGTCACACCCGTGGTTTTAGGATGGCCACCAGGCGGGTCATGTCCCAAGGAGGCCATGACAGGTTCTGTGGAAGGCCCCGTGCCTTTCCTGCTGCGACTGTGTCAGCAGCCCTGGGGGCTCCTTCTGCTGCCCAGAGCCCACAGAGCAGGGCAGCGTTTACTGATGATTTGAGCCATCAAATCATTAAAGATCCTGTCAGGCTGTCTTAGACACTTGGGATGAGGGATTTCTTCCAACCTGGGCCGCTTTGGGTGGGGTGGGGGCAGTGCCAGGGCAGGTGGCAGTGTGTGCAAGGGCCCTTTGTGACATGGTGCAGCATGGTCACCGTGGAATGGAATGGAACAGGGTGTCCTTGGTGATGTGTGGTGACGTAGGTGCTGGTGGCAACGCGCCTACGCCACAGTGCTCGGTGCACGCGACGGGACAGGACGCGCCAGAGCGGTGCTGTGAGGAGCCCCCACACAGCCCACTCATTTGTGTCTGACCCGGAGCTTTTCCGAGGTGTTACTCCTGCAGCTGACCTCGCGGCCAGACTGCGGGACTTGGTGACTCGGAGCTTTCCCGAGACATCTCCCATCCCTGCGGCCGGTGCCCTCGAGGCCAGACCGCGGGATTTGGTCACCTGAATCCTTTACGAGGAGTCTCCTGTCATTGTGGCAGGAGCCCTCAAGAGTGCAGGGCTTGCTGTCCTGCAGCCTTCCTGAGGCTTCTCTGTTGCAGGTGCCTTTGAGGCACAACTGCACGACTTGTTGCCTCAGAGCTTTCCCCGAGGCATCTGTCTGAAGGTGCCCTCGAGGACAGACGCTGGCATGGCGGGCAGATTTCTCGGTCTGCTCCAAGTGTTCAGGCGGAAAAAGAATAAAGACCCTGGAGCAGCTCCCAGCACCACAGCCTGAAGAGCTGGAGCAGTTCCAGCCACTGAAGGATGGTGAGTGGCAGAGCCAGGCCACAGGGCTGATGGCTGCACCCAGCTTGGTCCCATATCTCATCCTCACCCCCATCCCATCCTATCCCATCCCATCCCATCCCATCCCATCCCATCCCATCCATCCATCCCATCCCCCATCCCATCCCATCCCATCCCCATCCCATCCCATCCCATCCCATCCCATCCCATCCCATCCCATCCCATCCCCCATCCCATCCCATCCCATCACCCATCCCATCCCATCCCATCCCCATCCCATCCCATCCCCATCCCATCCCATCCCATCCCATCCCATCCATCCATTTCCCTTCCCCATCCCACCTATGGACCGGATGGAAGAGGAGCCAAGGCTGCCCCTGCAGCAGTTGTGCTCCATCCCCTGGGGCATCCTGGAGCTGTCCCTGCCTGGGGAGCGCAGGGCTGGGCTGTGTTCTCTGGCCTCTCCTGCAGCCTCTCAGCTCTGGCTGCGCTCGCCCTTTGCCAGATGCAGCTGTGGACGGGACACCAAGAGCAGAAGCCCTCCCGTGGCCGCTTCCGCAGGACACTGAAGGTACCTGCAGCCATCCCCACCTGGGCTGGGCCTTCAGTCCCTGCTCAGCTGAGTACCCGCCGCTTGGAACACTCCATGGAACATGCCTCTCTTCCCTGTCCTTTGTTCTCCTGCAGGCCTTGCGGAAGCTTGTGCCCCTTCGACATAGAAAGAGCAGCACCACAGCAACTGAGGGCACAGCCGAGCCTGACTCCCGGGCTGACCCAGCTCCAGGCAGAGCGTGATGTCAGCCCAGATTCGACTGAGTACTTGGAAGACTCTGACACTGCAAGGAATGACGACAGGGCAAAGACTGACATGGCAGTGTCTGAGGACGTGGCCATCACAAACACCAACACCAGAGAGACTCAAGGCATCGCAACTACTGACCCATGCTCATTCCCTCTGCGATTCATGCTCCCGCTATGGAGTTTTTCCAAGGAGAGTGCTCAGCAGTCCGGTAAGCCAGCTTGGGGCCAGGGCTGAAGGCCTCCCAGGATCGTGTGCCCCCTCAGGCCACAGCCACTGGGCCACCTCAGTCTTTGAGGCCAGCAGGGTGTGGCGGGAAGGGAAGCATTTCTTGGGGGAAGCTGGGGAAGCTGCTCCCTTGAAACAGCGCTCCAAGTCTTCCCCATGTCTCCTGCAGGTGCCAGCCATGGTGAAGAACATTCACCAGAGACTGGCGTCTCATGTCACTGAGGATGCCAGGCTGCGCATTACCATTCTGAGGCTGGCTGAAGAACAACCTGCTGACGTGGTGCTGACCCTCCTGCACTGTGCCCCAACGTGTGACAGGTACGGGGCCCACCTGCCTTGAGAGCTCAGGGCTCAGCAGCCTTTAGCACAGCCAGTCCAATGGGGTCTGCCAGACAGGTGGAGCAGTCCAGGACCCTCGGGCCCCTCTGTTTCCCAAGCCTGCTGCTGTGCTCCCTCCCTGCCCCTCAGGGCACCAGGGCTCTGTCACCTGGGTCTCCACAGCTGCACAGGGCATGGGACTGTGACTGAGACACCCCTGACACAGAGCTCTGATCCCATAGAGCTGCTGCAATGATGTGGAGAGCCATAGGCTCGTCAGATGTGACAGTGGAGAAGGTACTGCCAACACTGCTCAGCGTGATGGAGGATTGGCCTCTGCACAGAACATTCACCTCCGATGGGAACAAGAAGGATGTTTTTGCCCTGGCAGTGAGTTTCTAGAACTGGCCTCTGCTCGCTGCCCGGTCCCCTCTCCATCCTCTCCTTGCCTTAGGCGTTGGCCTAGGGCTGGGTTTAGGGGGCACCAGGCCCCCTGCTCCCCCTGCATCTCACCACAGGCCCTGCCACACGGGCATCTTAGCACTGAGCTCTGCCTCTGGCTGCTTCTTTTGCAGGCAACTCTGGTGCTGTGGGTGATTGTCCAGGGGCCTGAGTGCCACCAGGCAATGCTCCTTTATTCAGCCCGCCTGTTTGTGGCTCTACTCTTCCACATTGTCATCACCACACAGGAGATGCACAAAGAAGTTGGTGATTTCTGGAGAGCATGCCAGGAGGATCACCACCTTCCCAGCCACCCCAACAGGTCCCAGTCCTCCTGTCTTTTTAATGTCCTTGTCGCCAGCGCCAGTGCTCCCGGTGCGACCTGGGCTTTGCTCTGCACACAGGTTTGCGGTGCAGACCATGAGGGCTCTGCTCAGCCAACTGTGGTGTGACAAAGAGCTGATCGCTATGGAGAGCAAGCATGGCTGGGAAACTCTGCTCTGCGCCGACACCCAGCACTATGCCGTGGGTCTGCTGGCCAGGTGAGACCCTCTTCTCTCCCACATTTGTGCCCTGTGCCCGAGGTGCCCCACACAGTCCCTGTGGTCATGGGCCTGAGGGCCTCGTCACCGAGGGACGGCCAAGCAGGCTGGAAAAGGCTGGGAGAGGAGCGTGCCCAGAAGCGGCCGCCTCCCAAAGCACCCACATCCCCTCCAGGGATGCTGGGGAAAGACCAGACCTCTGTGAGTCAGTCCTGGGAGAGCTTTGTCCCCCCGCCCAGCTCAGGGTCTTGGCGCCTTTTTTGTCCCTGGCAGGGAGATGCGTCGTGACTTGGGCCTCATGTGCTCCCACATCGCATTCTACCTACTCCAGCTTCTAAGCAGGGAGGAGCCACGCTGGGATCTGCCCTTCCTGGCATTTCTTGTGGAGGTGAGCCAGTGCTGCCTTGCTGAGCTCTGTTCCCAGCTCTCTGCCCTCTCGTAGCCGCAGTGGCCTGGGCCACTGCCCGAGCCCTGTGCTGCTACCTGGGCCCAGCCTTGTGTGGTTCTGGGCTCCTGCCCTTTGGGTCCCCTGTCACTGCCATGTGCCTTTCAGGTCCTCAAGTGCCTGGACTTGAGTGAATGTGCAGACACTGTCCTGGAAGTCATGTCAAGGCACCTGCGGGGCAAGTGCAGGCAGAGGCGTCGCCTGGCTCTCAGAGGCCTTGTGCTGCTCAGCAAGGATCCCTTGATGGTGAGAAGGGGGCAGCGGCCAAAGCTGCGCTGGGGAAAGCAGCCCCTTGGGCTGGCTGGGCTTCAGGAGCTTGAGGCAGCTGCTCCCAGCTCTCCTGCCTCCTGGTTCAGCTGCTCAGATGCTTTGGAACAGGCCTTTGGCCTCTGGGCCCTGCAGCAGCAGGGTGGGGTTCCAGTGCCAGGGGGAGAGGTGTTGGCAGTGCAGCTGTTGATGGCTTCCCAGTACAGCCTTGCGTTCCACACAGGCCAGACGTTTACTCAGCCTGTCTCAGAGCATA
>JAJEOU010001571.1:0-23448 GCA_021534815.1 Acrocephalus arundinaceus
GGTCCCACAAAACCCGGGGCAGTCTGGTCTCTGGGGACTCCAAAGAAAAGGTACCAAGCTGGAACGGTGGGAATCTCGGGCTGGTGGATCGGATGAAGTTCGGAGCTCAGTCAGTGGTCACTGGAGGGCAGGGATGTCCGGCAGGGAGGCCAGTGCGGGCCCGCGGTGCAGTGCAGCTCTAAAACAGCGCCGAGGCAGTGGGACAGGGCCAAGACAGCTCCAGCAGGGCAGCAAAAGGAGGAATCAGGATCTTCCTAGGCACATGAGCAGACGATGGTAGCTCTCTTCAGGATCAGATCCTGGTGGTGCCAGTGAGAAACTCACGCAGCAACGGCAGCCCCGTCCGCTCCCGATGCAGACCACACCAAAAAGTGAAGCTGCCCCCAGCCCCCATCTTTCTCTCCCCGCCCCCCACCTCGGGGGAAACTCCCGGAGACAAAGGGTGTAGCCAAGTGCCACCCTCCATGCTTTTGTTTTCACCTGAGTACTGATGAGTACCCGGCAATCAGTTGCCTTGCAACTCTTGGGAAAAAATTCTATAGGTGAAAAGGATAAACAAGTCTAACCCCCAACAACATGGACATTTAAACAAAAGAGCCAGAAACACCTGAAGGAAGAGGATCGTGAAATATTATATTGAATGTTGGTGACAAATATAGAGGGGAAGGTCAGTATTTCTTCTCTTGAAAATGGCAGAAGAATCCAGTAGATCCAGGAAATCCCTGTTCCTGATGGAAAAACCGCCACTTCTAAAAACAACTTAACTGACCCAGATAATAAAGATTTGCTTGTACATTGTGAAACTTCCAGGAATTAAAACCTGTCCCCCTTTCCAGGCAGACATCAGTTGTGTGCTCATGAACTGGCAGTGCCACTTGTGCCCTGAGGTGCCCAGCTGGGATTGGCATCTCACAGAGAGGAGCTGAGGGAGAGCAGAGCACCTTGCAAGCTGCAGGTCCCTGAAAGCCCCACAGGGCTCCTGTCCCATCAACATCTGCTCTGCTCCAGTCTCAAACAGGGACCAGCATGGTGCCAGGATCATCAGAGAACTGAGGTGTGTGCTGGAATTCAGTCCCCTCCCCATCCCGCAGCAGCCCTGCCTTTCCCTCCTGCAGCCTTGGTCTCCAGCACAGCCATGGAGGCTCTTTGAGCTCTGGACTTTTCCTGCAGCCCCCAAGGGCAGCTGAGCTGTGCCTTTGGCACAGTCAGGCCTGCCCAGCATTGCAGGCAATGCCCAGCAATTCCTTGTGTGTGCCTGGCCTTGCTGTCAGCCCCGGCAGCGGCTGCGTGGCCCCTTTGTGCGGCGCTGGCCCAGCCATGGTGCCACAGCCCCTGTGCAGGCCCAGGGCAGGACAGGAGCATTGCGGCTGGGAAGGGCCCCTGTGCCGTGGTGCCCACAGCAGCCTTGGGGCTCTGTGCCCCATGGCCTCCCTGCTGGGCAGCCTCTGCCAGCTCCTGCACAGCCCGGGGCACCTGTGGGCCTGCACAGACAGCCTGCCCCGGGCTCTGCCGGGCTCTGGGCCAGCAGAGAGGCCGTGCAGGGCTGGCCATGGCCGGCAACAGGCCCTGAGCCCCACAGGAGGATGGAGCTGGGCCACAGCCAAAGTGCCCCACAAACCTGGGCTGAGCAGCCAGGGCTGGCAAGGGCTGGGGACAGAGGCTGGCACTGACAAATGTCCTGGGCCCCTCCCTGCTCTGGCCATGCCACCAAGGGCACAGAGCAGCCTCCTCTCTGGGCCCCTTGCCTGTTTTCAATGCCTTCCCCAGGCGCTGGCCCTGCCCCACAAGGCCTGGGCTGAGTCCTGCCCCTGCACGCTCACCCAGGCTGAGATGGACACTGATGCTTTCTCTGCCAGGCTCTCTCAGCCCAGCCCAGCTCCCTCCAAGCTCTGCCAGCTGCCCTGAGCTCTGGGCAGCACCAAGGGCCTCTCCCCAGCACAGCCCAGCCACCTCTGGCCCCACAGCTCTGCTCAGGCCAGGCTGCTCTGGGCAGGGGCCCCACAGCCTCAGCCCCTGGCAAGGGCACAGCAGCAGCTGCAGCTCAGACAGGACTCAGCCCCAGCCATGGGCAAGGTGCTGGGCCAAGGGAAAAGGAGGCTCCCTGTGTGCCCTGCTCCCCTCTTTGTGAGGTGCTGAGAGCTCTGCAGCCCCTGCTGCCATCCCATCTGCCCAGGCCAGCACAACAGCCTTTGCCCTGGGGTCCTCCAGAGCTGCTCCTGCTGCAAGCGCAGGGCCCATGCCAAAGCTGGGGCAGCCAGAAAGCTGTGCCCATTTCTGTTCATTGCTGCTTGGATGAGAATGGATCCAAAGCCCCTTGGAGGTTGCTTATGAATTTTACTACTCCAGAGGCCTCTTCTTTCTTGAGCTTTTCAGGTCAGGAATTCAGGGAGAAAAGCTCATAAACATGTTCAAAGAACCTGAACAAGAAAAGCCACTGGGAATAAATCGGGTTTTCAATTCCTCAGTCAATAATTTGAATGATTCCAGAGGTGTATTCAAAGTGGATATACTATATTGAAAACAATGCAAAAAGCACTATTTTATCCTGGTTTTTTTCCTGTTTATATATTGCTATCAGCAATTGATATTGACCTCCAGCAACTCCAAATGCTGTCTGAATCGATATGAAAATCAAGCCCCTTCATGGCTGACAATCAATCAGAAATTTTCCCCACCCCCTCTCCACCTTTTCCCTCATCCAACCCCTGGCACTCCCATGGATCAAGAACAGTGTGGCCAGCAGGAGCAGAGCAGTGATTCTTCTGCTCTGCTCGGCACTGGTTGGGCAGCACCTCAAGTGCTGTGTCCACTTCTGGACCCCCCAATTCAGGAAAAACATGGAAAGGCTGGAGCGTGTCCAGAGAAGGGCAATAAGGCTGGTGAGGGGTCTGGAACAAATATCCTGTGAGGAGTGGTTGAGGGAGCTGGGGTTGTTTATCCTGGAGAAGAGGAGGCTCAGGGGAGACCTCATCACTCTATGCAACTCCCTGACAAGAGGGTGCAGCCAGGTGTGGGTCAGCCTCTTTTTCCAAGGAAGAGTTACAGGACAGGAGTACACAGTCTTCAGCTGAACCAGGGGACATTTAGGCTAGACATTAGGAAATATTCTTTACAGAAATGGTGATTGGGCATTGGAATGGGTTACCCAGGGAGGTGGGTGAGCTACCCTCCCTGGAAGTGTTCAGGGAAAGACTGGATTTGGCACTCACTGCCATCATCTGGGTGACAAGGTGGTGTTGGGTCACAGGTGTGACTTGATGCTCTCCAAGGTCTTTTCCAGCCTCGTGGATTCTGTGATGATGGTGACAATGCAGGGCCCTGGGGAAGCAAGGGGCCATTGTTACACTGCAGGGCCTGGTGGCACTGAGAGGACCAGAGTGACACTGTGTATGACATGGCACCATAGAGCCAAGGGGCCATTGTGACACTGTGGGGCTGAATGGAAGCAAGGAGTCCATGGTGACACTCTGGGGCCTGGTGGAACCACAGAGGCCACGGGGACCCTGTGGGGCCTTGTTGAACCAAGGGGCCATTGTGCCACTGCGGAACCAAGGAGAGCCTTGGGAGACCCTGGGGCCCAATGGAATCCAGGGGCCATTGTCCCATTGCAAGGACTCTTGGAACTGAGGGAACAATTGTGACCCTGAGGTGCCCCATGGAAACAAGGGTCCCTGATGACACTGCAGGATCTTGTGTGACCAGGGCTCCACTGTGACACTGAAGCACAAAGGGGTCCCATAGAAGCAAAGGGACATTTTGACACTGGGAGGCCTCATGGGATTATGGAGACCATTGTGACACTCTAGGGCCTCATGGAACCGTGGTGACACCAAGCTGGCTGGGAGTATGGATCTGCTGGAGAGCAGGAGGGCTCTGCACAGGGCTCTGCACAGGCTGGATCCAGAGCCCAAATCCAACAATGTCAGGTTTAACAAGTCCAAGTGCCAGGTCCTGAACTTTGGCCACAACAACCCCTGCAGCACTACAGGCTGGGGACAGAGTGGCTGGACAGCAGCCAGGCAGAAAGGGACCTGCAGGGACTGATGGACAGCAGGCTGGACATGAGGCAGCAGTGTGCCCAGGTGGCCAAGAAGGCCAATGGCTCCTGGCCTGGATGAGGAACAGTGTGGCCAGCAGGAGCAGGGCAGTGATTCTTCTGCTCTGCTCAGCACTGCTTGGGCAGCACCTCGAGTACTGTGTCCAGTTCTGGACCCCCAATGTAGGAAGGACATGAAGGAGCTGGAGGGTTTCCAGAGAAGGGCAACAAGGCTGGTGAGGGGTCTGGAACAGAGGTCCTGTAAGGAGCAGCTGACATAAGGCAGTGTCAGGTCATAAGTTGGACTTGATGACGTCCAAGGTTTTTTCCAACCTTGCTTACTGTGTGATTCTCTGAAACCACACTTGCAGCAGTTGCAGGATGAGCCCTGGGCCACCTCTTCAGAAGCTCCAGCAGCCCAGGTCCCTCAGCTTCTCCTCACAGCCCCCAAGCCCATCCTGTCAGTCCTGCAGAGCCTCTGCAGCTCCTCCTCCTTGCCCAGAACAGGGAGCCCCACAGCCAGACACACCAGCCCAGATGGGCCCCCCTGGTCTGTGGTGCCTCTGGCAAGGGAGCAGCACGAGGCACTGCAGGAGCCTGCAGACAATTCCTGCAGCACTTGGAGGATGATCCTGCTCCCCAAGGGATGTTCCCATGGTGCCAATTTGGGAACTGAAATGGGGAATGGGGCCAGAGAGGAAAGGGCAACCAGGGATGGGCTGTTGGCAGGAGAGGGAACAGGGATGGGCAAGAGGGAGAAATTTTTACCAGGAAGAGTGAAGAAAATCAAGGTGGAGCAAGGGAAATGCTCAAAGCAGTTTGGGGGCGGCTGCCAGGTAGCCCTGGCTGTGAGCAACGTCTGCAGTGGCACAGGAATCTCCCAGCTGATGGGAACAAACTTTCTGTGTCACTTCAAAAGGCCACCACAAACCTGAGTGATTTCCCTGCTGTCCCCCAGCCTTTCCTGGCCCCAGCGGCTGATGGAATTTGTGCTCACTCAGCTTCATCTCCCCACACCAACACCATGGGGGTGCTGACGCCTGCTCTGGGCCGTGTAAACAGGGGCTCCTGAGGCAGTGCTGCCGTGTCTGTGCCTGCAAGGATGCGGCACCTGTGTGAGCTGGGGGAGAGGCCAGGGCTGCAGAGGGGGGATGTTGTTGGCAGGTGCATGAGGACGCTGTGGGATGCTGCCCTGGGGTGTCCAGCGCAGTGGGGATGGATCAGCCCCTGCTCTGCTGCTCCTCTCCCTTGTCTCCCCCAGGCCCCTTGCAGAGCCCCAGCCATGCTGTTTGCCCCCAGCCTGCCCACGGCCAGCCTGGGGCTGCTCCCGGGGCTTTTCTGGGCTCAGCATTGGCCTGGGCAAAGTGTTCTGGAGAGAGCCTGGGCAAGGAGCCTGCAGCCCCCAGGCCCTGGCCTGAGGCGTCAGCGCTGCCCCAGCAGTGCCCATGGCCTGTCCCTGCTGCAGCCCCGGCACTGCCACCCCCAGCACTGTGCCCGGCCCCGAGAGCACTCAGGCCCTACAGCAACACCAGGGCCAGCAGGGCAGCGGGGCAGGGCCACGGCAGCAGCACTGGCAACACCAAGGGCTGCTGCTGCTGCTGGGCACAGCTGCTGTGCCAGCACAGATCTGCCCCCAGCTCTGCACACAGACATTGCTGCTGCAGCTGCAGAGAAGGGAACCAAAGGGGCATCTCTGCAGAAAACTTTGCTGGGAGTTCCTTGAGTTTCTTTAAACTCACGAAGGGTGCAGCCCCTCATTGACACACTTCTTGGCCACAGTGAAGGTGGACAGAAACAAAATGAGAAATGGCACAAAAAATGACATTTCCTTTTTGGACAAAATGAAGAAAGATATGAAGCAAAAAAAACGCCACAACAAAACCAAAAAGAAGTATCAAAGATGCTTTTTATTACAAAAGATTTGCATAAACTGGTCTTTAGTTTAATGTTCCTGAAAGCATCTAATCATGAGTCTCCACACTGCAGCCTTGAGCTCCTGGTTCCTCAGGCTGTAGATGAGGGGGTTCAGGACTGGAGGCACCACCGAGTACAGAACTGACAGGGCCAGATCCAGGGATGGGGAGGAGATGGAGGGGGGCTTCAGGTGATCAAATGTGCCAGTGCTGATAAACAGGGATACCACAGCCAGGTGAGGGAGGCAGGTGGAAAAAGCTTTGTACCGTCCCCGCTCAGAGGGGATCCTCAGCACGGCCCTGAAGATCTGCACATAGGAGAAAACAATGAACACAAAACATCCGAGTCCTAAACAGGCACTTATAACAAAAAGCCCCTGTTCCCTGAGATAGGATTGTGAGCAGGAGAGTTTGAGGATCTGTGGGATTTCACAGAAGAACTGGCCCAAGGCATTGCCATGGCATAGGGGAAGGGAAAATGTATTGGCTGTGTGCAGCAGTGAATAGAGAAAGGCACTGGCCCAGGCAGCTGCTGCCATGTGGGCACAAGCTCTGCTGCCCAGGAGGGTCCCGTAGTGCAGGGGTTTGCAGATGGACACGTAGCGGTCGTAGCACATCACGGTCAGGAGGAAATACTCAGCTGAGAGGAAGAACAAAAAGAAAAAGAGCTGTGCAGCACATCCTGTGTAGGAGATGGTGCTGGTGTCCCAGAGGGAATTGTGCATGGCTTTGGGGACAGTGGTGCAGATGGAGCCCAGGTCGGTGAGGGCCAGGTTGAGCAGGAAGAAGAACATGGGGCTGTGCAGGAGGTGGCCGCAGGCTACGGCGCTGATGATGAGGCCGTTGCCCAGGAGGGCAGCCAGGGAGATGCCCAGGAAGAGGCAGAAGTGCAGGAGCTGCAGCTGCCGCGTGTCTGCCAATGCCAGCAGGAGGAAGTGGCTGATGGAGCTGCTGTTGGACATTTTCAGTGTCTTGACATGAGGATCTGTAATAAAAGAAGTCATAGAAGAGTTCAGTTTTTAGAGGACTTTCAATATCCCAGCACAGCTTGGTGGCACTTTCCCCCCACTGCCTGCCCAGGGCTCTGCTGCCGGCAGCTGTCCCTGCCTGCAGCTGCTTCCCTGTGCCCAGGGCTGGGCCCTGCCAGTGCTGTCAGAGCCCAGCCCAGCCCTGGGGGCTCAGCTCTGCCCTGCAGAACCCTCCCAAATTAGGCACTGACCAGGGCCAGCTCTGCTCTACAGGCTCTGATGGCAACGTCAGAGCAACCCTGAGGAGGCTGGTAAAGCGACACTTGCTGCCTATAAGGGACTCTGTGCTGATTTCTAAAACTGCCTGGTTTATTGAAGTCAGCCAGAAAATAATTTAATTTTTCTGAGCCTAAACTGAGGGATGAATATCTATGTGCAATTTTACATTCAGGCAACACAGAGCAGTAGATTTAAAAAGCAGGATTTTTCTTTTTATGCAGCCTCTGCCTCACTGTGCTCCCTGTAGAATCTACTTGGTAAAGTTCTGCAGTTAAATGTTATGCTGGGAGCAGTCCTCAACATTGCAGCATCCTCACCACACACTAAGAACACTTCCACACCTTACCAGCTGTCTCCTTCCACCCAGATCTTGTCCCCCAGCGCTGGCAGCAGCTCCCCGGGCCGGCTGAGAGCTGTCCCTGGCAGGCAGCAGAGTCCCTGGGCCAGCACAGCGGCCTGGGCTGCAGGACCCTGCTCTGCACCACAGCCCTGGGCACCCCTGGCTGCTCTACACAAGAGATCATCAGAGAATGTACTCACACAGTCTGTAGGCATTGGGATGTTGCAGCTTGAGGAGATCACTGCAGGAGCTGCAGCTGCATTGTCCTGCAGCCAGAGGTTCCTGTGCCAAGGGCTGGCAGTGATTCTCCCCCAGTCCCTTCTCAGCACCTTCCCAGCCCTGAGTGATTGAAGCTCTCTGTGCCTCTGTGCTGTGCCCGGGGTGGCTGCAGGCAGTGCCCCAGCCCTGCTGGGCTGGCAGAAAAGCTGCTCATCCAGAGAAATGTGTTTTTAAGCTCTTCTTGGTTGCCATGAGGTGCCTCTGCATGATGAGCTCAACCCAGCTCATCAGCACAGACACAGCACAAGGACTTTAATGACCCTCTCAGGGCTTTGTGCTGGGGCCCTGAACATCAGTCCCTGAGAGGGAGCTGAAGAAACCTCTCCAGAACTCCAAGGCAGAAGCCAACTCCAAAGTTTCTGGAAGTTTTAATGGGTCCCACTGAGGGACACGACACAGAAAGTGTCCCCAGGCCCCAGGCAGAGCAGAGAACTGCAGGCAGTGATGACAGGTGGGGACAAAGAGAAGCCAAGTCTGGGTGCCCTGGGCCACAGCAGCCTCTGTGCCACCAAGGACACTGAGGAGACCCCTTGTCCTGAGGCCCTGGGGCCTCCTGGCACAGCCCCAGCAAGGCTGGGCACTGTCAGCCCCTTGTGCTGCCCTCAGCATCCCCCTCCCATGCCAGTGGCCTCCAGGATGTGCTGGAAGGAGTCACTGGGGAAGGAGCCTTGGTCAGCAATGGCCCTGGGGGGCTCCTTCATGCTGCCAGGGAGTGCAGGTTTTTCCAAGGCCTTTGGGTTTTGCTTCTGCCTTGGAGTCTCTGAAATGTTTCTGCAATCCTGGCCTCCAATTCTCTGCTTTAATGAGTCCCTTGAGAGGCTTTGTCAGTAACAACACTCCGTGGGGCTCATTAGTACTTCAGAGTACTCAAAGTTTGTAAAAAAAGAGGGTTTTGACACTGGCTGGAAGGTTTTGTCAATCATGGCCTCCAATTTTCTGCATTAATGAGTCTCTTGAGATTTTTAGCCAGCAATGACACTCAGTTGGGCTCATTCATGCTTCAAGGTACTCAGGGGTAATTTAAATACTTCTTTTTGCAGCGAGTCTCTGGAAGGTTTTTGTGCAATCCTGGCCTCCAGTTCTCTCATCCAAGGACTCCATGAGGAGCCTCTGTTGGGGATAGACATAAGTGAACCCATATATACTTCAAGATATTTTGGGTGATTCCTCTGACTTTGACTCCTGGAAAGGTTTTTGCAATCTGCTCTCAGGCCCTGAGGTTCCAGGGCTCAGCACCAAATGCACCACGGAGCTCATTAGGACCAAGCAAGTCCTGACAAACCATGGCTGTGCCTTGATTTCCCTCTGGCCTGGTGCAGTTCATTAGGAAGTCTTTTTTCCTAGAGTTATGGATTAAGATTTCAAAGAGCTTCTAAGAAATCCACATTCCTATTTTCAAGGGTGTTTTTTTCTCTTTAGAGAAGAGGTGTTTGCAGCATTCAGTGATGGATTTTAACGCAGGGACTCTCCTCAGGAGGTCTGGCTAGCTTAGAGAAGCTGTGCCTTGATGTTTCACCCAGTGTGGGAAAACCTTGCTCCACATCCCCCAACCCCATCCTGTCTGTCCTCACTCACCTGGGTCTGGCTTTGCTCAGAGAACTGGCTGCATTCAGACAAAAGAGGAGCTTTCTTCCTTTTTTAGCAATCTAAACCTCTTAAATTTCAGACAATCTCCTCAAGGGTGTGCCAAGCCCAAGGTGCCACCAAGGAGGTTCCCCTTCCCCAAGGCAGAACCATGCAAGGAATGTTTGAGACACACAGGAAGTTCGACAAGAAACACAAATCCAGAGTTGGCTGAAGGCAGAATTAGACCAACTGCTGAAGGACAGACAAGCTTTGAACTCCTTGCAGCTCAAAGCTCCAGCTGGGTTGTTGGGAGGTGTGTGAGTGAGGCAAGAGTGAGGGCAAGGGAACTGCAGAGAGCCCTGGAAGTGCTTCTGTGCAGCCAGGCTGTGGGGAAGGGCACTGCAGGCCTGGCCTGGGCCAGGAGTGAGGCTGGATCATCATCCCAAGCTGCCCTGGGCCCTTGCAAGGGGCTGTGGCCATGGACACTGCACTGAGCCCACTGTGGCAGCCTTTTTTTCCACCTGTTTACCCTTAAAATGTTCAAAGTCTTTACAGAAACAATCACAAGGTGTCAAAATTGTCCCACATTCCAAGTACCTGTCCCAGAAAACGGTGTCATTTGTACACTCAAACCCTGCTGTCGTTTACAGAGTGATCACAAGGGTTCACAAGTTGGAAGTCAAGGTGCTGAAAAGACGAATGGTTACCATGCATGTGTATATCAACTTTAAATTTAAATTAAGCTTTACAAAGGGGCTTTCCACATCAGAAACAAGGGACAAAAAAGAAAGTGGAGAGATTCTGCTTATATAAATTAGGTAGAGTGTAAGAAAGTGATTTCAAAAACTGCATGGTTTGGGAAGAGGTTTAATGAGGAAGAGCCAACAGTATTTAAACCTGCACTTTACTCCCCTGAGGGATTTTTTCAAGTGTCACAGTCTTGCAATAGCATTTACTTGTATCTGGGACAGGACTGGTGCCCATAAGGGGATGTGAAGGGAGATGTATCCAGAGACAATTGTGTGGTTTTCCCTGGATTTGCATGAGGGAGCACCAACTTCCTTCTGAGAGTTGTGTGTATTGTAGCCTGGATTTTCTCAGCAATGCTATAATGTGTGGTGCTGCTTTTAAAGGGTTTGTGTCCTGGGAATTTTGTACCTCTGCCCAATCAAGGATGTGGTGTTCCAAGTGTTCTGTCTATGTATTAATCTGGACTTGAATTCTTGGTGCTTACACTGTGCTTAGAGAAGAATCCTAAAGAGTTATAATCTCTCTATAGAATTGAATATTACTAATTCAAAACTGTATTTGAGGTTTAAATTCCCTAAACATAAAAGAATAAAAAAGTAAAGTGGTACTTTGAATAGGCATTTACATTATTAATCTGTCTGATAGTTATTTATAGGCTAGTTATTTGCATTCAAGTTAGGACTAAATGGCATCTGAAATAGATGTTATCTTCATAGACATGAAGATGGTTATTTTAGATGTAAATGAAGACAAACAGAACTCACATGAAGAATATCAGTTTAGAAAGGTCAGATTCTTATTCAGGGAAAGGTTAGGGAAGTGGTTTGCTAGACCTCAGGACTGTTCCAGTAGTGCTGCAGACTCACTGAGGAAAAAGAGCAGTGTCTCCAGTTACACAGCACAGACATCCATGGATATTGAGTGCTTTCCAGTCCTTTCAGCATTGCACAGAGTTGGAAAGAATCTCGACGGCTTGGAGCTGATTTAAGAAAGGAAATAATGCCTTTTACTTTGATGTACTTTTAAATCCTCTCCAACAGTGTGGTTGACTGGTTGGTTTAAACAGCAGATGAGAGGTCTAACATGAAAGTGGCATTTATTTGCTTTTTTGTGCAGGTTGATCCAGGCAACTGTCTTGTGTATGTTAAACATGATATTTGTGTATCAGGCCTGTGTTTGTATACCTGTTCCCAACCAGATGGGGAAAGAAATTGTGCATATTTCCCTTTCTCTTAGTGTATTTATACTTCTCTTTCTTAATGCAAACAAAAGTTTTTCATATACATTCAAATACTGGAATAAGCCATCAGAGTCTCATTTAAAATGTGTCTTATTTTGGAGCATTCAGAGTTTCTTTGTGAGTATGAATTAGGGTCACCAGTAACTACCCTTCAAAGTAAGCTGAAATATGCCTTTTCTATTGACATAGAACAGGAATTTTTGAGCAGTTTGCTTCTTAACTGACTTCTTTCTTTTCACTATTGGAATGATAAAACAAGCAGACCTAGTAGATGGTCTTCATCTGATTGTTGTGAAGTGCAGTTGGCAGATCAATGGTGATAGCAAATTTATTTGATTGGAGGTGCCATTTTATAGTGTTGTGAAATTGAGGCAATGATAATGATGAGTAGTTCTATTGAAATTAGCTCTGCAAATTCTCCTCATAAATGAGAAGGCATCCTCTTTTCCCTTAATACTGAAAAAGAAAAAAAAAGTTGGAAGAAGACTAAAGCAGAGATTGAGAACAAGTTGGCAGCGGATTGAAATTGATGGGATTTTGGTTCAATCTTTGTCTTTGGTAGCAGTGGCAGCCTGTCTGTGGTACTGCTGATAAAGGCAATACCATTCCTGGGTTCTGCATCTGTTTGGGCTTTCTTGGGTGACAAAGTCCTCTCTGACCAATGCTTCAAAATCCAGTGTGAATATTTGGTGTGACTCTTGCAAAGAAGACCCAAGTGAAGCAAAGGAAAGGTAGAATATGGTTCTGTCAGGGGAGATATTTGGTACGTGTACTGGTGATATTGCAATTGAATGGACAAATCAGTGGACAAAGATTTTGAAAACAATATGAAGAGTATTGAGAGGAGTGAGGAAATAGTAAAAAAAAATGGAGGAAATGTGTCTGTCTGGAAGCATATCTGTAACAGTGACCAGGTTGGAGTCTGGGCTCGTTCTTTCTTTCTCATTTGGGTTTAAAAAAATTAAAAAAAAACCTGAATGTATTAGGTACTTGTATTTACATCCTATATATTGATATAAGATGGGATTTCAGAGTAGAAATAAAACTGTATTTTGGGAAGGCTGGGAATTTGGAGCTAAATTAGAGTCTGTAGTTGTACTGAACTTTCAGCTGTGAAAAACATTGTTGTCCCGGTTTGGAACAGATTAGGGGGAGAACCCCTAAGACAAACCTCCACCACCCCTCCCCCACTCCCAGACCTGGGTTCGGGAGGGAAGAAAAACTCCTTGGAGGGAAAGTGGAAAAACCTATTTTATTAACAACACTCCCCACACAAAAGGAAAAACAAAGAAGGAAACAGATACTGTGTGGGAAGAGGCGCAGATCTTCTGTGTCGAGCCCTGGAAATTCCCGAACTTCCTCAAGTCAGGCGAGGTCAGGTCAGTCCAGAGCCGGTCCTAATCTTCGGGAAGGGGAAAGAAAAAAAGGAAGAGAAAAAACCTAGAAACGAATAGCGATAGTAGCGAGCAAGCACGCCAAGCATAGAAAAGCAAGCTGCTAGCCAAAAGTGAAAGTAAGGGAGCCCGCAGCCGTTTCCCCCCCCTCCGCCCCAGCGAGGACCCGCCTATCAGCCACAGTCCTCGCCGAGGGGGAAGAGAAACAACCGCTAGACAAAATATAGGCCCACGATGTAGGATATAGAGTAGAAGTTGCCTGCCAACCCAGGACATTCCACCCCTTATCCTACATCGTGGACACACAATAAAACTTCATTCCACTTACTCAGACTTCCAACACTTACACATTTCCATCTGTCCTACTTGCTCAGATCCTTGACACTTACACGTCTCTTTTGTTCCATATCTGACTGATTTAACGCACATATGAATCTTACCCCACATTCAGATCTCCCTGAGGTACACATCGTGTTGTTCCATCTTCCTGCATTATCCACCATGTATAACCCGGTCCTTGAGCAGAGACAACCCCACGGATGGGTTTATCTGTACTCGAGGCAGGGTTGATCCATACTGTCTTTCCCAACAAACCTCTAACATGGGCCACTGGGGCTTTATCTCCATCTACTATATTAAGGAGCTGAGACTGGGCAGGACCCGCTCGGTTGGTGGAACCTCGGGTGTTAACTAACCAGGTGGCCTTTGCTAGGTGCTGCTCCCAGTTTTTTAGGGATCCCCCACCCAATGCTTTCAGGGTGGTTTTTAACAACCCATTGTATCTCTCTACTTTACCTGCAGCTGGTGCATGGTATGGGATATGATATACCCACTCAATGCCATGTTCCCTAGCCCAGGCTTTAATAAGATTATTTTTGAAATGAGTTCCGTTGTCTGACTCAATTCTCTCGGGAGTACCGTGCCTCCAAAGGACCTGCTTTTCAAGGCCCAGGATGGTGTTGCGGGCTGTAGCATGGGACACAGGGTAGGTTTCTAACCATCCAGTGGTGGCTTCTACCATGGTCAGCACATGGCGCTTGCCCTGGCGGGTTTGAGGCAGTGTGATATAATCAATCTGCCAGGCCTCCCCATACTTGTACTTAGACCACCGCCCCCCATACCAGAGGGGCTTCATCCGCTTGGCTTGCTTGATGGCAGCGCACGTCTCACAGTCTCGGATAACTTGAGAGATGCTGTCCATGGTGAGATCCACCCCTCGGTCTCGTGCCCACTTGTAGGTGGCATCTCGACCTTGGTGACCTGAGGCATCATGGGCCCATCGTGCTAAAAACAACTCTCCCTTGTATTCCCAATCTAAATCAATCTTTGACACCTCTATTTTTGCTGCCCAATCTACCTGCTCGTTGTTTTGATGCTCCTCATTAGCTCTGCTCTTGGGGACATGGGCATCTACGTGGCGGACTTTCACAGGTAGTCTTCCTACCCTGGTAGCAATGTCCTTCCACTCCTCAGCAGCCCAGATTGGTTTCCCTCCACGCTGCCAATTAGCCTCTTTCCACCTCTTCAGCCATCCCCACAGAGCATTGGCTACCATCCATGAATCGGTATAGAGGTAGAGCCTTGGCCACCTCTCCCTCTCAGCAATATCTAAGGCCAGTTGAATGGCTTTGAGCTCAGCAAATTGACTGGATCCACCCTCTCCTTCAGTGACGTCTGCAACCTGTCGTGTGGGGCTCCATACAGCTGCTTTCCATCTCCGACTCATCCCTATGACACGGCAGGAACCGTCGGTGAATAAAGCATAACGTGCTTCCTCTGCCGGCAGCTGGTTGTATGGCGGAGCTTCCTCAACCCGAGTCACTGGTTCTTGTTCTTCATCTGCAATGCTGAAACTTTCACCTTCGGGCCAGTTTGTAATTATTTCCACAATTCCAGGGCGATTCAGTTTCCCAACTCGGGCGCGTTGTGTAATGAGGGCCATCCACTTGCTCCAGGTAGCGCTGGCGGCATGGTGGGTGGAGGGAACCTCTCCTCTAAACATCCACCGTAGCACCGGTAGTCGGGGTGCCAGGAGGAGTTGTGCTTCCATACCAATCACCTCCGAAGCAGCTTGGATTCCTTCATAGGCGGCCAAGATTTCTTTTTCTGTTGGGGTGTAATTATCTTCAGACCCCCTGTAGCTCCGACTCCAGAATCCCAGTGGTCGGCCTCGGGTCTCACCAGGTACCTTTTGCCAAAGGCTCCAGGACAGACCCTGGCTCCCGGCCACAGAGTAGAGTACGTTCTTTACATCTGGTCCCGTCCTGACTGGGCCGAGGGCTACTGCATGAGTGATCTCCTGCTTGATCTGGGTGAAAGCTTGTTGCTGCTCAGGGTCCCAATAGAAGTCATTTTTCTTACGGGTAACGAGATAAAGGGGGCTCACAATCTGACTGTACTGGGGAATATGCATCCTCCAGAAACCTATGGCACCCAAGAAAGCTTGTGTTTTATTTTTATTCGTTGGGGGAGACATAGCTGTGATTTTATTAATGACATCTGTAGGAATCTGACGCCGTCCATCCTGCCATTTCACTCCCAGAAACTGGATCTCCCGAGCAGGTCCCTTAACTTTACTTTTCTTAACCTCAAAGCCGGCTTCCAGGAGAATTTGGATGATTTTCTCCCCTTTCTCGAACACTTCCGCTGCTGTGTCTCCCCACACAATGATATCATCAATATATTGTAGATGTTCGGGAGCCTTATCCTTTTCTAATGTGGCTTGGATCAGTCCATGGCAGATAGTAGGACTGTGCTTCCACCCCTGGGGCAGTCGGTTCCAGGTGTACTGCACTCCCCTCCACGTGAGGGCAAACTGAGGCCTGCATTCTGCTGCCAAAGGAATGGAGAAAAATGCATTTGCAATGTCAGTTGTGGCATACCATTTTGCTGCCTTGGACTCCAGCTCATACTGAAGCTCCAGCATGTCCGGCACAGCAGTGCTCAATGGTGGCGTCACCTCATTCAATGCACAGTAGTCTACAGTCAATCTCCATTCTCCTTCAGATTTACGCACAGGCCAGATGGGGCTGTTAAAGGGTGAGTGGGTTTTACTAACCACCCCTTGGCTCTCCAGCTCTCGAATCATCTTATGTATGGCAATCACAGCATCTCGAGTTGTTCTGTACTGTCGGCGGTGCACTATGGAAGTGGCAATTGGTACCTGTTGCTCTTGTACTTTCAAAAGTCCTACTGCAGATGGATTCTCAGACAGTCCAGGCAAGGTGTTCAATGGTCGGATGCCCTCTGTCACTACAGCCGCTATCCCGAATGCCCACCTGAGTCCTTTTGGGTCTTTGAAATACCCACTTCGGAGGTAATCTATGCCCAAAATGCATGGGGCCTTTGGGCCAGTCACAATAGGGTGTTTCTTCCACTCATTTCCAGTCAGGCTCACCTCTGCTTCCACCAAGGTAAAATCTTTGATCCCCCATCACGCCAGCAATAGAGACGGATTCTGCCCCTACGTCTTGATGGCATTAATGTGCACTGCGCACCAGTATCAACCAAGGCCTCGTAGTCTTGTGGTTCAGATGTGCCAGGCCAACGAATCCACACAGTCCAAAAAACACGGTTCTCCCTAGCCTCTACCTGGCTAGAGGCAGGGCCCCTCTAAGCCCGGTTATCTTTCTTTTCTTGAGCATATGTCTTAGAAGTGCCTTCAAGGGGGTCGGACATGTCATCATCATGCCTGGCAGTTTGGCTACGGGCAACTGGAGCTGCTTCCCTTTTGGTGGAACTCCCTCTCTGAGTCTTGCCTTCCTTCAATTCACGCACCCGTCGTGCCAGGGCAGCCGTAGGTTTCCCATCCCATCTGTTCATATTTTCTCCGCAATCCTGCAGGAAGAACCACAGCTCAGCACGTGGAGTGTACCCTCTCTCCCTACCCGGGGAGCGTCTACGTTGGGTACCAGAACTTCTGATCTGTACTGCTGAGATTTGGAGAAGGTCCTCTCTAATCTCCTCCCTAAGTTTCTTATGGTTCTCATCTATCTTATCCTCCAGCTTCTGTAGGCGTGTCTCCACAGCTGCGATTCTGGCATGTGTTGGGCCATGCACAGCATCTGCATATGCTCGGAGCTTCTTTGCCATATCCAGCACAGTCTCTTCCATGTCCCTCGCTTCATTACTGCTAAAGCAGTAGCATATTCAGATGGCCCAAATCGTATAAGTTTCCTCCACATCACAGACGTACATGATATCAAGTCTGGGTTTCTAGTGTTTAGGTCATCTGCGAAGACCAGCTCTGCCACTGCCATTTCTCTCAAACGTTGAATCCCCTGTTCTATAGTCTTCCATGGGGTTTGCTGCATATACAGATCATCTGCACACAAATATCTTTCTGCCACACTTCCTAGGACCCGTACCCAGAGACTGCACGGACTGGCCTCTCTCATCATCTCTTGGTCGATGACTGGATCATGTGACAGGGATCCCAGATGTCTCGCTTCAGTGCTGTCCAGAATTGTAG
Source organism: Acrocephalus arundinaceus (assembly GCA_021534815.1). NCBI lineage: Eukaryota > Metazoa > Chordata > Aves > Passeriformes > Sylviidae > Acrocephalus > Acrocephalus arundinaceus. The sequence continues at coordinate 17,237 of JAJEOU010001571.1, forward strand.
CCTCGCCTGCAGCATCCCAAAGACGGACTAACCAACTAATTATAGATTCATCAGGTTGTCGCCGATAGTCCTTTCTTAGGCCTCGAAGGTCCTTCAGGGAAAAGGCATCAATATTCGCCTCTGATCCTGGGCCAGAAGCTTTGGCTTCTGATTTTGGTGAAGGTCCTTCCCTTGGGTCATCATCGTCCACTGGTCGATCAGTTTTGTGGGTGTGTTTCTTTGCTGGAGCAACTGCCAGGGGCTTAGGCTTACTGTCGGGTTTAGCTGCTGATTCAGGCTCGGGTTCCAGTGTAGTTGCTGGCTTCATAACTGGGGTGTTGGCTGCAGCCTGAGTGACTGGGGTGGCTGTTGATTTGTATCCCTCCCCCTCTGCCTTTGTCTGCTGCCCTACAGTACCTAGCAGCGTGCGATAAGCATATGCCAGGGCCCAGCTTACTGCCACAATCCTTTCCCCCTTAGAGCCATCCTGGTATCTCTCTTTCAGGTATTTCCCCAGCTCCACTGGATTCTGAATTTGTTCTTGTGGAAAATCCCAAACTACAGGGTCAGAGAATTCCCTGAGGAGTTGGCCTATATTCTCCCATTCTTCACACCACTCAGGATTTCCTCTGCCTGGGTCAGGAGTTTTATCAGCCCTTCTAGAAATCTCAGCCCATATTCTAGAGAAGCTGCGGACTGTATAGAGGAGGCTTACAAGATTAAACACCAGAAAGATGGTCTCTTTAACACTCAGGGGAAACTGAACATCTCCTAACCACTCAAAAGAAAACAAAGAAAGCAGAGGCCGAACAAACTCTTCCCCTGCTTCCGCCCCAGCAAACTGAGTACACAACCACAAGAGTGATCCATATATTATTGGGGTAGACTCGAGCATCTTAACAACCCTCCTATAAAACATCACCACCAAGCCCAGTCCAATAAATATTCTGGTTAGTACCCCACGGCTACACAAACGACGTATTAGAAACAGTACCAGAGCTATTTCTGGGTAAGGAAATAACCCCAGGCACCACAAAGGTATTAAGATTTCAAGAAGCCCCAGGGACCAGAAATATTGGCAGACTTTCACTCCGTATAACATTATAGATCCAGAAAAACTCATCCCAGCACACCCACAAAAACAATCAGAACCACCAATACTATTATTTAGGTTTTTCCACTTTTCTCTGGCCTCGTTTCCCGGCCAACGCACCAAGAAATGTCCCGGTTTGGAACAGATTAGGGGGAGAACCCCTACGACAAACCTCCACCACCCCTCCCCCACTCCCAGACCTGGGTTCGGGAGGGAAGAAAAACTCCTTGGAGGGAAAGTGGAAAAACCTATTTTATTAACAACACTCCCCACACAAAAGGAAAAACAAAGAAGGAAACAGATACTGTGTGGGAAGAGGCGCAGATCTTCTGTGTCGAGCCCTGGAAATTCCCGAACTTCCTCAGGTCAGGCGAGGTCAGGTCAGTCCAGAGCCGGTCCTAATCTTCGGGAAGGGGAAAGAAAAAAGGAAGAGAAAAAACCTAGAAACGAATGGCGATAGTAGCAAGCACGCCAAGCATAGAAAAGCAAGCTGCTAGCCAAAAGTGAAAGTAAGGGAGCCCGCAGCCGTTTCCCCCCCCTCCGCCCCAGCGAGGACCCGCCTATCAGCCACAGTCCTCGCCGAGGGGGAAGAGAAACAACCGCTAGACAAAACAGAGCCCCACGATGTAGGATATAGAGTAGAAGTTGCCTGCCAACCCAGGACACACAGACACAGCACAAGGACTTTAATGACCCTCTCAGGGCTTTGTGCTGAGGCCCTGAACATCAGTCCCTGAGAGGGAGATGAAGAAACCTCTCCAGAACTCCAAGGCAGAAGCCAACTCCAAAGTTTCTGGAAGTTTTAATGGGTCCCACTGAGGGACACAACACAGAAAGTGTCCCCAGGCCCCAGGCAGAGCAGAGAACTGCAGGCAGTGATGACAGGTGGGGACAAAGAGAACCAAGGCTTGGTGCCCTGGGCCACAGCAGCCTCTGTGCCACCAAGGACACTGAGGAGACCCCTTGTCCTGAGGCCCTGGGGCCTCCTGGCACAGCCCCAGCAAGGCTGGGCACTGTCAGCCCCTTGTCCTGCCCTCAGCATCCCCCTGCCATGCCAGTGGCCTCCAGGATGTGCTGGAAGGAGTCCCTGGGGAAGGAGCCTTGGTCAGCAATGGCCCTGCGGGGCTCCTTCCTGCTGCCAGGGACTGCAGGTTTTTCCAAGGCCTTTGGGTTTGGCTTTTGCCTTGGAGTCTCTGAGAGGTTTGTGCAATCCTGGCCTCCAATTCTCTGCTTTAATGAGTCCCTTGAGAGGCTTAGTCAGTAACAACACTCAGTGGGGCTCATTAATACTTCAAGATACTCACAACTTTTAAGGTACTTTGGATTTTCCTTCCAACACTGAATTTTTTAGAGATTTTTTTGCAGTTCTGGCCTCTAATTCTCTCCTCCAAGGAGCCCATGAGGAGCCTGTGTTGGGGATGGACCTCAGTGGAACCTATTAATGCCTCAAGACATATCGGGTTTTTCTTCTGACTTGGACTTTTGGAAAGGTTTGTGCAGTCTCCTCTCAGGCCCTGAGGTTCCAGGGCTCAGCACCAAATGCACCACGGGGCTCATTAGGATCAAGCAAGTCCTGAAAAACCATGGCTGTGCCTTCATTTCGCTCTGGTCTGGTGCAGTTCATTAGGAAGTCTTTTTTCCTAGAGTTATGGAGAAATATTTCAAAGAGCTTCTAGGAAATCCACATTACTATTTTCAAGGTTGTATTTTTATTTTTAGAGAAGAGGTGTTTGCAGCATTCAGTGATGGATTTTGACCCTGGGTCTCTCCTCAGGAGGTCTGGCCTGCTCAGAGAAGCTGTGCCTTGATGTTTCACCCAGTGTGAACAACCTTGCTTCACATCCCCCAACCCCATCCTGTCTGTCCTCACTCACCTGGGCCTGGCTGTGCTTGGAGAACTGGCTGCACTCAGCCAAAACAGGAGCTTTCTTCCTTTTTTTAGCAATCTAAAACTCCTGAGTTTCAGACAATCTCCTAACGATTGTGTCAAGCCCAAGGTACCACAAAGGAGGTTCCCCTTCCCCAAGGCAGAACCATGCAAGGAATGTTTGAGAAACACAGGAAGTTCTACCATAAACACAAATCCAGAGTTGGCTGAAGGCAGAATTAGACCAACTACTCAAGGACAGACAAGCTTTGAACTCCTTGCAGCTCAAAGCTCCAGCTGGGTTGTTGGGAGGTGTGTGAGTGAGGCAAGAGTGAGGGCAAGGGAACTGCAGAGAGCCCTGGAAGTGCTTCTGTGCAGCCAGGCTGTGGGGAAGGGCACTGCAGGCCTGGCCTGGGACAGGAGTGAGGCTGAATCATCATCCCAAGCTGCCCTGGGCCCTTGCAAGGGGCTGTGGCCATGGACACTGCACTGAGCCCACTGTGGCAGCCTTTTTTTCCACCTGTTTACCCTTAAAATGTTCAAAGTCTTTACAGAAACAATCACAAGGTGTCAAAATTGTCCCACATTCCAAGTTTCTGTCTCCGAAAATAGTGTCATTTGTACACTCAAACTCTGCTGTCATTTACAGAGTGATCACAAGGGTTCACAAGTTGGAAGTCAAGGTGCTGAAAAGACGAATGGTTACCATGCATGTGTATATCAACTTTAAAATTAATTAAGCTTTACAAAGGGGCTTTCCACATCAGGAACAAGGGGCAAGAAAGAAAGTGGAGAGATTCTGCTTATATAAATTAGGTAGAGTGTAAGAAAGTGATTTCAAAAACTGCAGGGATTGGGAAGAGGTTTAATGAGGAAGAGCCAAAAGGATGTAAACCTGCACTTTACTCCCCTGAGGGATTTTTTCAAGTGTCACAGTCTTGCAATAGCATTTACTTGTATCTGGGACAGGATTGGTGCCCATAAGGGGATGTGAAGGGAGATGTATCCAGAGACAATAGTGTGGTTTTCCCTGGATTTGCATGAGGGTAGCACCAACTTCCTTCTGAGAGTTGTGTGTATTGTAGCCTGGATTTTCTCAGCAATGCTATAACGTGTGGTGCTGCTTTTAAAGGGTTTGTGTCCTAGGAATTTTGTACCTCTGCCCAATCAAGGATGTGGTGTTCCAAGTGTTCTGTCTATGTATTAATCTGGATTTGGGTTCTTGGTGCCTACACTGTGGCTACAGAAGAATCCTAAAGAGTTATAATCTCTCTATAGAATTGAATATTACTAATTCAAAAACTGTATTTGAGGTTAAAATTCCCTAAACATAAAAGAATAAAAAAGTAAAGTGGTACTTTGAATAGGCATTTATATTATTAATCTGTCTTATAGTTATTTATAGGCCAGTTATTTGGATTCAAGTTAGGACTAAATGGCATCTGAAATAGATGTTATCTTCATAGACATGAAGATGGTTATTTTAGCTGTAAATGAAGACAAACAGAACTCACATGAAGAATATCAGTTCGGAAAGGTCAGATTCTTATTCAGGGAAAGGTTAGGGAAGTGGTTTGCTAGACCTCAGGACTGTTCGAGCAGTGCTGCAGACTCCTGGAGGAAAAAGAGCAGTGTCCCCAGTTACACAGCACAGACATCCATGGATACTGAGTGCTTTCCAGTCCTTTCAGCATTGGATAGAGTTGGAAAGAATCTCGAGGGCTTGGAGCTGATTTAAGAAAGGAAATAATGCCTTTTACTTTGATGTACTTTTAAATCCTCTCCAATAGTGTGGTTGACTGGTTGGTTTAAACAGCACATGAGAGGTCTAAGATGAAAGTTGCATTTATTTGCTTTTTTGTGCAGGTTGATCCAGGCAACTGCCTTGTGTATGTTAAACATGATATTTTTGTATCAGGTCTATGTTTGTGTACCTGTTCCGAACCAGATGGGGAAAGAAACTGTGCATATTTCCCTTTCTCCTAATGTATTTATACTTCTATTTCTTAATGCAAACAAAAGTTTTCATAACCATTTAAATACTGGAATAAGCCATCAGAGTCTCATTTTAAATGTGTCTTATTTTGGAGCATTCAGAGTTTATTTCTGAGTATGAATTAGGGTAACCAGTAAGTACCCTTCAAAGTAAGCTGAAATATGCCTTTTCTATTGACATAGAACATGAATTTTTGAGCAGTTTGCTTCTTAACTGACTTCTTTCTTTTCACTATTGGAATGATAAAACAAGCAGACCTAGTAGATGGTCTTCATCTGATTGTTGTGAAGTGCAGTGGGCAGATCAATGGTGATAGCAAATTTATTTGATTGGAGATGCCATTTTATAGTGTTGTAAAATTGAGGCAATGATAATCATGAGTAGTTCTATTGAAATTAGCTCTGCAAATGCTCCTAATAAATGAGAAGGCATCCTCTCTTCCCTTAATACTGAAAAAGAAAAAAAAAAGTTGGAAGAGGACTAAAGCAGAGATTGAGAACAAGTTGGCAGCGGATTGAAATTATGGGATTTTGGTTCAATCTTTGTCTTTGGTAGCAGTGGCAGCCTGTCTGTGGTACTGCTGATAAAGGCAATACCATTCCTGGGTTCTGCATCTGTTTGGGCTTTCTTGGGTGACAAAGTCCTCTCTGACCAATGCTTCAAAATCCAGTGTGAATATTTGGTGTGACTCTTGCAAACAAGACCCAAGTTATGCATTGGAAAAGTAAAATTTGGTTGTAGCAGGGGAGATATTTGGTACGTGTACTGGTGATATTGCAATTAAATGGTGAAATCACTGTGCAAAGATTTTGAAAAAAATATGAAGAGTATTGAGAGGAGTGAGGAAATGGTCAAAAAAAAATGGAGGAAATGTGTCTGTCTGAGAGCATGTCTGTAACAGTGACCAGGTTGGACTCCGGGATTGTTCTTTCTCATTTGGGTTTAAAATTTAAACAAAACTGAATGCATTAAGTACTTGTATTTACATCCTATGGATTGATATAAGATGGAATTTAGGCAGAAATACCCTTGATTCAGCTAAGAGAATCATCCTCATTTTCTGTGAAGATAAGATCTGCTTCTTCAAGCATTCATTCCCAAGTTGAATCCAAATAACTTACATATAGCTAACTGGCAATTTCTCTAAAGAATATCCACACATACTGGAAAACCATTTACTGGATCTCTTCAAAAAAATGTTTTCACAGCTGAAAGTTAGGTACAACTACAGACTCTAATTACCTCCAAATTCCCAGCCTTCTCAAAGTACAAAGGCT